>JAQFZJ010000003.1:0-201108 GCA_034695645.1 Folsomia fimetaria
CTGATTTCAGTTCAGCAGCAGTAATGCAAAACTTTCAATTATTTATTGCTCAGAATATTAAAATATTTAAATGAATGAATTATGACGATGTTGTTGAAAGCATGATTGGATCTGCAATACAAAACTCGGCGTTGTCCTTAGGAGACCAGATGCATACATTTTAGCTTTATTTGTGATTTGGTGGATATTGAATTGGATACATACAACGCAATTCTATGCATTTAGGAGTATGATTTTGGACAGCAGTTACATAGTTACTATATTATGATGTAGCATTTATATCTGATGATGACAATAAGTAACAAGGTGTTTAAAAACGAATGTGGAAGTGATTGCAGTTGTTTGCTCGGCATTATAAATAAGAGACACGGGTTTTCCCTCAATTGGCAATTTGTTTCGAGTGGAACAGACATATTAATTCTTTGAATGTGTCCAACACCAACTCCAGCCAAATAATAACCCTTCTCTTTTTTGGTTGTCGTACCTTGTTTTCCACACCACACATCCATCTATTTAATAGAAAAAGTGAAAAAGGAGAAAACATAACTGAACCCTTTATTCACTACACTCGTACAGGTGGTGGTGGTTAGTTAGTTAGCAAGTTGAACCTTATTGAGGAGCAGTGTATGTACATGAAGAAGAATGAAAGATATTATACCGACCTTGCCCTTAAACTTTGGCTGGGCTGAATAAAAGTCCATCTGCTTTGTCAACTGGTCGTCATTTACCGTGTGTGTTTGGTCATGCATATATAAAAATATTCCAGAACAAGGGATATTATTTCCTGTAAATCTGGACCATGATACATATGTAAACACGTTTCAATGATCCAGACGTATGCAATGAAGCATTGATAAACAAGTATTTAACATTCATGACTAACTCTCTAGTACGTAGTAGAAAAAGAGCTCGGGATATTTTATTGTGTTAGCGTTGGTTGGCAAAGGCGGATTATTTTTACGGGAACACTGAAAGGCCAAGCAAGCAAGCATTGCATTCTCTATGTATCCGTATTAAAAATGAGAGATCACGGCTCCTCTCTGTCCATCATCCGATCTATTGTCAATCCCACTCACATATTCATTTATGCCCAGTCTGTTCCCTCCTGCATTCTCCAATAGCTATTATTATTGCAGAACAAGATGCTATGTAGAATCTGTGTATAATTCACCAAACAAATTCAGGATACGCAGTCCATCTCCACCAGAAATACTTACTTGAATTGTGTCAAGCCGGCCGATAGGGTGATGCGGGTTTGTTATTAAGCAAGAAGAAGAAGAAGAAGTTGTGGAGAAGGAAAACAATGGAAATTTCTTGTCTATAATAATAATCCGTATGAGAGAGAGAGAGAGGTAATAGAGGTGAATGGTCAGAAAGGATGAAAGAAGAAGAAGATGTGTCACAATCACGAGAATCAATTGGTGTGGCGACGGGGTAATTGAAGAGTGGACAAATTGCAAATGAGAATCTCCTGAGTTTGATTAGCTGATGGACAACTGGATAGTGTGCACCTGAGTGGAATGAAGGAGTGAGGAGAATCCATAATATTCGTTGACCACTGGTCTCTAATAGAGAAAGCGTTGATGAGGACATGGCACAATATGTGCACTGGACATTGTTGGGATGATGAATAGGTTGATTGAGCCCCGACCCAGCAGGGTTACATTCACTTTGATTGAACACTTTTTCATTGCTGCGTGATGGGAAGTGGATAAAAATAAGGAGAAGAAAGAAATGAGTGGACACTGCTTCATCTCATTGTTGGCAAATATCATCAACTCAAAATATGAATATTATTATAATATCATCAATTGTTGCAGTGTGATGGCCACTTATTATTATTATTGGTATGACACATTCATTCATATAGTCAATCTTCAATATTATTATTATGGGCTTGGCATTTTCTCCTTGACCTGTGGGCACCAAGCGGTCATTACTCAATGCAATCGTCACCTATTCCTCCCGTCTCATCCCTTTTGTGAGTGAATAAATAATGTCCGTGCGAAAATATAAATATAAATCTAAATTGCATTTCTCTGTTGTCTTCAACTCGCCTCAAATTTATTTTTATTGTATTGTTATATTATGCATGGAATTGAGAAATGTTTCATTGAAAAGAATAAGTAGGCGTTTCTGGACCAACCAATAAAAGAATTTTGGAATAATGAATTCTCTCTCTTCTTCTTCTTCTCTAATAATAAATGTCCCATCACGTTCCTCGTTCGCCTGAGCTTATTCTTGTTCATTCCTCGTCTTATTCCCGTTATATTTGGCAGATGACCCTGCGACCCGAAACGCAAATGGGGCTGCATACATACATTATTATGGAGATGCCCCTTTCCTCTTCCACCCAACATGGTCCAGGCATATTGTTCTCTTAGTCTGAATGGGCCACATGGGCGGTCACATCTCTTCTCGATTTACATCAAATTACTCCTTTACAAAAACTACCACCTGTCAATTATACTATTTCTTTCGCATCCGCCGTTAGTTCCTTTAGCGTAAAATTTACTTTGCCATATTCATTTGGCTATATATTTTGTGGTCCGTTCCATCATCCATTCATTTTATATTCCACCAAAAGCATAAACCTCATCTGGTTCTTTCTCCAACCACTTGCACAGATATTTTCAGCCTAGTCCAAAAATCGAATAATACCAAAATCAATGGAATACGTACAAAAGCAAGCAAGACTTTACTGGATAAGATTGGATTGGAGTTTTAAAAAATTGGACTGGGAAGTTTGGAATTTTATGTAGTAAATAATATGATAGAAAATAACGGAGAAACTCTTATTCCTTTTCATTCTTCCTATCTTAACTCTAACTAACTTTGATTCCGGATGTATGGATTATGACGTGGGACGTCGAATGGAATAGCCATCCCGGTTGATTGATATCGCCAAGAAAAAGTTGTGGTTTTATCGGATTACGCGGAGGGAATGTCACTTCCCCCTCCGCCTCCGATCCGTTTCGCTCAATTAAAGAGCATTAGACGGGACCAGATTAGTCTGTCGTGTCCAATTCAGGGAAAGGAACCGGACAATCAACAAGTTAGGTATTCCATCCATCGCATGTCCACCTTGGATTGCGTGAGGGTCATCTCACAAATCACTCCCGTGTCACAACCACACCCACAATTTGTTCATCAATCACGGGGGAGTGCTAATTTATTTCAATTTCACCTCACGAACAAGAAGTCAGTAAATGCTTACACAAGCTTACATGCATATGCTCATAAAATGCTAGATGTTGTTGTATAGGAAGGTATACCTGTACTTTGTGGTTGTGGGAAATGGAAGCCGAATAATAACGGGAATTTAGCTCTTCTTTTATGTGTATTATTTCACTGCTATCTCCGTCGTGTACACGCATTTAGTATTTTCGCACGTTTTTAAGCCACTTCCCTTCAAAGTTGAAAACCAAAGGAGAAAAAGACAGGCTTTTCTTTCTTAGTTTTGTCTTGCATTTTATTAGTTATATAATGGCGTGGTTGTCATATATGTTATGTAATGTTGTGGGCATTTGATGGTGAGAATACATGGGTCGTGTACAAGCAGCTTGATATTGAGACGTCACCATAAACAGACCAAAACGAGCATCGCAGACCCTTTTACAGCTGGATATTGACCAATTACACACTGATTTCCTCCATTGTGAGACATGGGCTGCTTTTGTCCTTTGCTTGACCATTGTCCGTTCATATGATCACCCTTAAGAGGCGTGAGTGACGTCAGCCCCATTCACCTGATTTATAACCACCAATACCAATTCCATACCGTGCATAATTTTATTGCCAGGTATTCATATATTTTCTATCGACCCTTATTACATTGAGCTGGTCTTGGACATTTTTTTAACAATGATGAAAACTTATCCCATCCATAATTTTGCATTACATAACTGTCATTCAAAAATGAGTTACTTTCGTATTGAGTTAGATTCTTATTGAGAATCGCAAGTGTCTACCTATTATTAATCAGTTTTGGATTGAGTAAGAGATAGTTTATGTATTAACACTGACCTACCCTTTGAAACCCGAGTGAACTTTGTAACAGTAATGCGAGAAGGAGAACAAGTTGAACTAATGAAGTTCTAACAGAGGTTCGTAAAAATGTCAACCTGTTACGAGTAGGACTGCCTGTCTTCTAAATTACAAAGGGGTTAAAGAAACGAAATCGAGCATGCTTGGTGGTTGTCCATAACCCGGGCATTGCATTATTACTATGTGATGGACACAGAAGGACCTCTTGCTGTGAATTTTTATGACGAAGCGGACCAGCAGGAGGGCATTGTCCATTCGTCTTTGCATATCTCGGAGGGAGCACAGTGTCCAATGGGATATGACATCATGTGGTCTGCCACCCGACAGGGCTTCCAGTCCAAAAGTACCCATTTCCGGTGCACAAATCTAATAAAAATATCCTTCTATTCAAATTATTCAAATTCTCGTCAGCGTAAATGTCAGTCTCAGTGCCAAAAATAACCCAGGGGATCCCATTCACAGATATCATTGCATTGTTGTTATAAAAGACCAACAGAACTTTTCCTAGTCTAGATTTATGCACATTCTCTCTTTATATCTCTCTCTCCAGTCCAAGAAAATAGATTACTGATCTGGACGCAGGTCTTCAGACAAAGTATCTGTGATACCACGATGGGACAGTGATATCGCTATTCTTACAGTTGGGGCGGATGGGTGGGTGGTGATCGGATCGTGTTATTTGTTGGACGTTCGGTCAAAATGGATCAATTGCGTTATTATTAAGGAGAGAAAACGAGATTTTGGTTGTGCTTGTAAATGAAGACAAATGAATCTTGCCTTGCCTGAGCGGAAGAGAAGTTCATAGTAATGGTGTAGTAGTAAAAGAGAGTGTTGTGCTGCTATGAGCAAGCAATGGATGAAATATTATGTGCCTACCCACCACAAACAAACGCAGTTAGTGAGAAGCATAAAGGATCCCTTCACGAATGAGAGTGGCATTGTTTTCCAAGTTGTAAGATGTGGTGTAGAACACGCATTTTAATTCCTCAACCAACTCGTGGACTATTGATCGCAAGATGAGAGATGAAATGCAGATGTAACGTATATATTCGCACATGCACCACAAATTATACTCCCATTGTTCACCATTCAATATGCAAGCTTGTAGAGTTTGTTGGTTGGGAGTTGGGAGATGCAGTGATTGAGAATGTCGCTCCTTGATCTTTCCTCAACTGTTCAATAGAGGTTGAGTGAGTGAGTGATGGGTTGACCAAGCCGTGCAAATGCAAAAATTGTCCCTATATTACAGAATACCAGTCGAAGAATCATCATGAGGGGAAGGAAACAATGTTATTTATTTATTGGAAAGAATTTTTTTTTGGTGAGGGATGGATGAATTTGTGAATAAATGGACCCTTATTTATAATAAAGGTCTTTTTTGGTTGAGCAATGAATGTGTCAGAAATTATGAGTGGTCCGTTGATGACATTTGACTTTTGGGCATAATAATAATGGTGATGGATGCATCTGCTGGCCTGTCCATCGGATCTGCTGGACAATGCACGCATTCACCCGGAGCACAGATTTGAGCCTCAAACTCTGTTTTTTGACGTCCCAGTGACTTGCATAAAATATCCAGAGGGACAAAACGTCCCTTTGACACACCATCAGACCCGCCCTGACCTTACAAACACAATGTTTTTTGGCCCAGTTTTTCTCGACCCACCGGCGCACACAGTCATTATACTATATTATTGAATGACACTTTTTCTCCCTTCTCAATCAAATATTTCACATTATTTTATTTATTATTCCCTACTTTTCATAAATCCTATGCCAATGAATGATGTTGATGCCCACGTTGCTGGCTGGTTGTTGCAATGCGTAATGCTCATAATAATGTAATGTGACCGTTATGTAAACGTCCATTGTCCATGTTTTATACATATTGCATACTACTTGGTTCGACTTGTCCCTCTCCACCATTGCATCGTCCAAACGAGTAAGTCTTTGTTTGGTGTCATTTTTAAAAGTAGCAGGGGTGATAACCACGCAAGCCTGTTAGTTTTTACACACTATGTGTTCAAATTATTAAATTTTGTTTGCTATAACATTCGGTAGTAATGAAATTAGAGCATGGAAATTGGTCAAAATGAAAGTCCAAACTCGGCCATGAAATTGAGCCTTGTTTGAATCAATGAACAGGAATGAAATTGAAATTCGGAGGTAATGAAATAAAAAAGAATAGAGCAGGACAAAAAAGCCGAGAGTCTCACAATGGTTATGAATCCTGAAAAAGTGACCATTTACAAGAGGGAGTATTGTGTAGTGACTTTGTGGTGGTGGATTTAATCAGATTGGGTTTCCAATCAGGGACATCTGGACCACTCCAGGGAATTCGGATTTTAAACTTTTGAACAACGAATGAACAGGGCTTAAAAAGTGAAATGTCATCCTCATTTCTCTCAAGTGGCCAAACCGAGAAATGTTCTGCCTGATTGAGTAGCTGACAATGTGAGTGTTGAGTTCCAGTGTCCGCTGTGTTGATTCACTCCTATAGGAGTGTCCCTTTGGCAAAATCCTTGATGGATAAAGGGCATTTCAAGCATAATAATCACGAACCCTTTTCCTTCTATATACGGGCTTCAGATTTTGCGTCGTAAAAATGTAGAAATAATGTATCAGTTAAGTATTTGCCATTGAATAATTTGCCAAAGTTGGTGAAGGATGCCCTTAGAAAGATGATTTTACCCGTAGAACTGTGTTCCAACTATTAATCATTCATCGTGGACACTTCTTGCAATCCTTTCCTCCCACAGAAAAAGTCCCGGTCGGAGTTTGTCTGTAATTATCCTACATCGGGCATTGGGATTTTTGGTTTCCACTTGTGCATGTATAGGAGAGAATTGTGTGAAGTGGGTGGAATGGATGACGAAGACGGGCTTTTAAGAGCTTTAAATTATCAGAGTGGTTGAGGACAATGGACATACACAATGGGGAAGGTGGAGGTGGGATGAAAAAATGCTGCTACTTTGCATGAAAAAGAAATCGATACACAGATTTCATCTGGACGTTGTGAATATCAACGAAGCGAGTGCGGAAGTGCATCACACACCCACCCACCCAACCCACCCACAGCAGCCACACATACGACTGGCTATACGTCACATTATTCCTCCTTTACATTTATTTGCCCAAGAAGAAGTCAACGTCAAGTCAACCCTTTAAATTGGAAAATTCATTCAGAAGTGATTTTTCGGAGGGTTCAAGGAGCAGGTGAATTTTAAGAGGCATAATTTATTTTCGATACATAGCAAAATGTCGTGCTGGTTGAGAAATTGTTCACAACAACTTGACTCGTGAATGCTCTACTGGAAACAATAGGATTCTAAAGTGTTCTTTCACTATGCAATTTAAGAAAAGTGTCAATTTTCCCCAAGTTGTCCGATAAAGTGTGTAGTAGTCATATATCAATGTACTCGAGTAGGAGTAGCCTCTAGACTGCACTCTGCATTGCAGGAGGAATAACTTAGTTTCGAGGTATAGAAAACTGCATTGAATTCTGAATGTGACCAATGTGACCAATGGAGATTTTTTGCAGTTGATCGCCTAAACTCCATGAATGTGTGAACAAAGGAGAGTGAAAGTCGAGGAGAATGGATTTTGACAAGTCAACTCAGGTCCAATTTGGTGGTTGACACATTCATGAGCTGGGGGGAGACAGATGGACGTCTGATATGAGAGAATTTATTTATTTATTTGTTGTCTATGAAAACGGCCTGTGGCCATCAATATTTCCATATCGGATAATATTGACAATCTTCTTCAATCTTCTCCATCACCCGTGTCACTCTTGCCAATATTCCTATTTACATATTAACAAGGCGCATTAGGTTCTTCATCCAATCTCGGGTCAGTCTCAACCATATCCACCACTACTATCCTCCTCGTCCGATCGTCCGAATTACAACTCACTTTTCTTATCTTTTCCATTCTTCTTGCCCAATGACAATGTCAATCCCCCCCCCCACTGAATTATTTTCCCTCTAGAAATGCAGAAAGTCAATTCAATGCCAACTTTTTCTATTTTTTCAGTGGACCACTCCATCGGCTCCGTACATGGTCCGGGAGACATCCTCACCTGCGGCGGGTGTCAGAAACAATTTGGTCTGAGTGACATTGTGCGCTTTATTCAACATAAAGTTCGCACATGTCCTGCAGTTCTGGCCGCGGGTAATAGTTCTGATCGCCGGGAAAATGCTGCAGTCGCTGCAGCAGCAGCCGCCGCGGCTGCATTACTCAACAACAATAATCTTGATGCCAAAAACAATCACTCCACCATCTCTGTAGAAAGTCCTGGTTCCTCAAACCCTTGCTCTGAGGATGAGGATGAAGGACCAGAAAATTACTCCAAAAGCTCCAACAATAATAACATCAGCAGCACCAACAACAATAACATTGGAGATAAGAATGGTGGGAGTGAGGCTGAAGATGAGAATGATGATCATCAAAATAAATCAACAGTCGGCAAGATTCCTGTAGTGAAGCAGAGTATCTCTGCACCCATCATCAGTCGTCGATTGAAAGGTCACCGTCACCACCATCAACAACAACTTGAGAATCATCATGAGGAAGGGGAAGAACCGCTGCTGACCAACAAGTCGGATGCATCGGTCAATACCACGTCGAGCTCAGGTGAGATTATTATTGGAATGCTAATTGCAGGTGGTCGAAGTAGGATGCATAGGAGGAAGCAATTCAGGTTTGCTGGGAACAATGTCCACTCTCTGATTGCGGTGTTTCCGGCTCGATTATAATTCCCACGTGGTCAGTGATTAGAGTGGTTGGATGATTAGGTAGACTAACACTACAAGTGTGTTTATTATAGATAACCGTCTCATATATGTATAATGACGATGTATGTATGTAATGGTGATATTATTACGGTGGTATGGTATGGTATGTTGGGTAAGTCGGTCGGTCGTTGGTGCTGGAGGGTGGTACGTGCGTGGCAATAGTATAGCATTGTGGAGACGCCGTCAATGTGGCATTTACGGGAGTGGGAGCGATGGAGGTGATTAATTTGAATCCGTCGAGTTGATCCCTGAGAGAGGAGTTTGATAAATAGATTTTAAGCTTTCACCCATCCGTGTCTTCACCACGAACAAACCAATCTGCATTTGCTTACTTTTACTTTAAAAATGGAAATGTTTGTTGCTAAGAAGAAAGTGATTCGAGTGAGGTCCGCCCGCTTTTCCATTTAGACAAAGGATGGATGGATCAATAAATCTAAACTGAAGGTGGGGTTGGTTGAGGCAAACTCATCTTCTTCAAAGTCTCAGTCTCTCGTTAATATTCAATAAATACGGTGATTCTTCAGGGATTCTAAGACAATTCTTCGACAATCCTCCGAGTCAAATTACTTTCATGCATGATCGAGTCCCTTTTTTATTTCATTTTATTTCCACCTCTCCTCCGTCGTCCGTCGTTCGTCGTAGTGTCTCATCCTCAGCTTACCACACTTTTAGCACGATTATTATTTCAGCTGAGCCTTCTCCGCTCTTCTTTATTCTTATATTCTTACTTATTCTTGATCTGTTCTATGGAGTCAGTCAGTCTCTGATTCTCATTCATTCTTCTACATTCTTCTTCTGCTGGGTTTGTTTCTGGATGATCTCATACGTACATACCTTGCATACATTGCACTGAAATGATGAGAGTGCCCTCTTTACGAGCAGCAGTTTGGGTGACGTTAATGTGAGCCGGATGTGGAAGTGACCGTCGTAAAGGGGAAGTAGTGGACTAATGTGGATGCTAATAAGGAAGGGGAACTTTTGCACATTTTGTAGGCAAGTGCTAATTTGAGATTCCATTCACACTTGGAACATTTGGTGGCAGCTCGTAATGACCCCTACAACCCTTTCCGTGTCTCAATCTTTGACCTCGCCATCTGCTCAATCACAGCTGTCCACGCCAACACATCCCTACACACACTTTTTGACTTTTTTCATCCCCGGACCTGCTTGCACCATCACGGTGATGGTGTCACTCACATACCTGTATGTCGTATGCATTACCTTATTGCACAATATTATGGGGTGGGAAGCAACCACTATGTTGTTGGCGTGTTGAATAATGCATGGGGGAAATAATGACCCAGATGTGGTGGCTGTATGTGTGGGGTGGTGCCAGAGCCCAGCTTGGACAGCCATCATCATCATCCACCCACAGTGTGTAATGTGTTCTGGTCTGGTGTGGGCTCATAATATTTGTCCGTATGGATGGACGTGGATAAGAAAGGGTTATCTCCTCCTGAATATTTTATTCAACGCTAATGATCGTCTCCAATGAGGGTGATTACTCAAATGGATCGACTTCCTTCCTCGCCTGTTTACTCTTGGTCACTCGCACACAACCACACAGAAATGCCTGATGTGGACAATGCCATGTTATTATTGCTCCTGCAGGTTCGGGCAGTGAATATGAATTAGTATGGACACGACGGGGAGGGAGTAAAAAATATCCGGATATTTTACCCGCATGCACTTTCACACTGATCATTATCTACCTGTGTCATAATACGCTAATGGGCTTCATGCAAATACCCGAGAGAGAGAGAGAAAGAGAGAGAGAAGAGCACACTCACTAATTAAATACACGAGCCACATAGCCAACTTTTACCATCTCTTTTCCAGTCACTTATTGGACTCCAATGAGTCACTAGCTGATTTTTTAAATGAAAATGCCACCCGGTGGGATGGTGGAGTCCATTTTTCTATTTCAACTAAGAAATCGGATCTCTCAATGTCCGGTGGTTTGGTTTGCTTCGCTTCACCATGTACAGCCCTTCCAATCATCCCGATCATCATCATCATATCATCCTTCCCCCAACTCATTTTTTCATTCAATTTAAATCTTTAAAAAAAGTACGTAAGAGATATCTGACCGATTTAAAAAAGGAAGTTTCATTCCATTCTACTGATGTGGGAACACAATGGGAGTGTAAAAGGGGGTAAACTACACCACCCGGATGCATCCAAGATTAAAAGTTTTCCCTGATTTATGCCAAATTGCCCACCACACCATACATTGCATACCATAGTTATCAACCGCAATAATAATAAGACTTGGATACTTGGATCTGCTGCATTTTCCATTCCAACTTGCACTTTAATCATTTTCAGAGAAAGAATCAGTTAGACAATTCATGTTTTATATAAGTAGATGAAATGAGTGTGGAGTGGAAGTGGTGGTCTCTAGTCATAAGTATTTCGTATTTGATATGGTCTTCCCATCGTGTCTTCCTTGAAAGCAGAAGTAAAAGTAGAAGTGACAAGGAAAAGAAGGATGTGAGGTTGCATAAGTAACTCTCTCTGCGGTGAATTTGAATAATGGATCTGCTTTCTCCTCCTCCTTCTCATCCTCACTTCTCCGAATTTATGAAAGGACACGACTGGACATCAAATGTCAGTGGCTGTCAACGCCAAATTTTTTATGCAAAGCTCACCACCACTGTTACCCAACCCACTCAGCAACCTCATCCTCCACTCCTATCCTATATTATAAGTACATACACATACGAATAATATTCCATTTCACCAAGCAAAGATATTCGCATTGATTGACACTACGACAACGACGACCACTGCTGTTGGTGGGTAATATTATGTGGTCTTTCGTTGAACAATTCTTTTATTTAGCTCTCTGATCTGACCTGAGAGAGACCAAATTTGTTTTGGACGGGGCTTATGGAAGATGGCCCGAGGTAGACAAATACAAATTGTGCACATACTACATACATGGACCCAAGTTTTTTGGGAGTCCTTCCTTCCATTTTTCTCCACACTTGATCTGATTATGCAATGGGACTAATGGGATTGCTCTATACTCGTGGGATTCGTTTTTTTATTTTAGCAGGAGACCGAGTCATGACTCGGCACCTCTGCCCAAGTCCGATTCTCAAGAAATGAGGAAAATAAACAGGACGATTAATTGTCAGTGCCCTCAGTGAGTGTCCACATTGTCTCTCTTTTGCTTTCCCAGAAACCAAACCATGATGATGATGGCAGATGAGGAGGATGAGAGGACGACATGCTTCAAAGCAAATCTCTTTTGTTACTCCTTCTTCAAACAACTCTCTCACAAAATTATATTTTAAAGAAAATACTCGTCATTTCATTACCGTTGTTGTTTCTATACCACACAACCACACACCCAACAATAACTTATTACATGCAGTAGTACCATGTAGTAGATGATGTAAGTTGTTCTTTTAGAATTGCTCGAAACTGAGATTTCTTCCCGTTCCGTTTCAACTTTGATCTCTCTCTACCCTGAATCAGAGGGGATTAATTTTGCACTAAAAGAGTGTGAGCATTGAGCATCAATATGAGCCACAAAAATTTAGCACGTTAAGTTTTACTAATTAATAATGAGGTTATGAAGTTATGATCATGGATATTCGTGTGAGAAACCAAGATAGCGGGCCGTAATTATTTCACCTGGCTCGTTGGTCTAGGGGTATGATACTCGCTTAGGGTGCGAGTGGTCCCGGGTTCGAATCCCGGACGAGCCCTTAACTTTTGCTAAAAACACAATTATTATTGTATTTTTTAAAAGATTGAATACAAATACAAAATGTGTTAATTACATTTTGCAATTCGCAATTAAAGAAGAAGCGATGATTGCAATTTAGGAAGGTGAATGAGAAGGAGAGATTAAGTGAGAGTTTGAGTTATTATTATTATTGTAGTTGACGGCTTCAACTCAACAATCAACAACACCAACCACATTCATATGAAGTATTCTCTCTTTTTTGTAGGGTGTGATTGACAAAAGAGAAAAAAATGAGAGCGTGCAATTCAATGTAATCCTTTTTAGCAGTTAGCCAAAGAAGGAATTAATTTCTTAAACTTCCTGGAAATACGACTCAGCGTATTTTATAACAATGCATATAGATGGATTTTTAAAAACAAATGACCGGTACAGTTGTTGTGTTGTAATGTTATACAAGCAAGCTCAAACGAATTAATCCATTTGTTGCATTATTATCAACTGATGATGATGGTTAAATTACGGAAATTAAGTTGTTGAGATTTAAGATGCATTTCTTTTGGATTCATGAATGACAGTAGTGGGTTGATTTATTTATGCGTGTTTGTATATGTGGGTGGGTGTATATCTGTATGAGACGAACTTTTTTTTTGCGCTGGGCCAGATCAGCCAGGAATTGAGACACACATCATCTTGGTCTTGTTCTGGAAGTCAAGGGAGTGACTTGCTTATTGACTAAGGCTGGAGGGTCTAATAAATAAATTTTGTTCCAACTGGCTGGTCTTGAACTTTGGTGGAAATGCAGGGTCATTAAATTCAAAGTTTCTGAGCTGATGAGCGTTCTCCTGAGAATCCAAATTATCCAGTGGAGGACATTGGCCATGCTATCCAGTACTACATAAGTGAAATGTCATCCAACCGAGTCGTCAATTTGATTGAATGTTGTGACGTCTTGTTGTTGGTGCGTCTTTTTCTCTCTTTCTCTACTCTGTTCTGTGTGGAGTGACCGATAATTCGGTGGTCTCCCGGGATCAGCGCGACTTTTTTATATTCTCCTCACTCCGATGTGGCTACGCGTCCGTAAAAAATGAAGGGAGAAAGATTTCTTTCTCTCGACTCCCCAAACACAAAGGGTTTATAAGTACTTATGAATGGACGGACGGACACTGATATGTTTGATATATATTAACTCAGCCATCTCATGCTCATGTCATGCCACTACCACACCACCACATGGTCATGTTTTTTGGTTTATGTGGATAGTGGGATTCAATCATGTCATAAGTGTCACTGATATCACATTGATTCTCATTCATATGGAAATACATATACATAGATATACAAGTTTAAAATCATGTGCCTAAAATAAAATTCCGTTTCTTTTGTGATTTTTCAGAACCAAATCGAATTATCTGCATCAACTGTCAGCAGTCTTGTCCCTCTGCGTGGGCACTCATTCAACACGCCCAAACTTCTCATGGAGTCAAAATATGTTCCTATGCAGCTGATATCCCAATTTTAGGGAGCCGAATCCTGTCTCCTGGACCTCATCCACTACTCCAAACATCATCAACAATATCGGCGGGACCTTTCTCAAGTCCTCCAACCACACCCGCATCCTCCTCCTCCTCCTCCAACAACCATCCCGGACACGGCAACAATCATAAATTGGGGAAGCGACGGGATCGGTCAGTTGAGCGTTCTCATTCACGTTCCTCCTCTTCATCCTTCTCTACGGCTGCTGGACTTCTTCCTGGAAATGTTCCTATGATATCCCCAGGAAATCCTCCACTCCCACTGATACCAAATCCTGGAGGTCCTCATCGGGGTGGAAGCAGTTCAACCTCTTTCGGACCAATCCCATCAGACTTTGGTGGACTATTGAGGTTTCCTTTTCCTCAACCTTTCTGTCTCCCAAGACCCCCTTCTAGTCACGACTTCAGGGTGGAACAATTAGTCAACTCCTCAACGAGTAACGCCAATAGCTCATCTGCTGGAAACAGGTTAGGCCAAGTAGAACTTGGACTTTCGTCCGCGAATCCATTTCTGCCCCCTGCGGCCACTTCCTCTGCTACCAACTCACTCACTAACAGTCTGTCTTCCTCCTCCTCTCCGTCTGTTTCTCTAAGCAATCTACTGCTTGATCATCATCATCACCACCATCATCATCATCTCCATGGCAACCAAAATCCGATTTCTATCACTAACAATGCTGCCTCCAATAATAATAATAATCATAATAATCATAACTCTATTGCTGTCAACTCTGCTTCTACTACTCCTATTGAGCCTCTGAGTCTGAACCATGTTCATCCTCATCACCACCCACTTTTTCTTCACAGTGACTTCAGAACCTTGCCCAATCTCCCATTCGATCCAAGGGCTAACCTGGATTTGGCATGTGCAGCAGCCGCAGCCGCGGCCCTTCGAAACTCAAACAACTCCTCTGGGGGAGGCGAGCCTCTGGACTTTTACTCCCAAAGACTGAGGCAACTTGCTGGAGGAACTAGTGTCTCTCCGTCACCTGGATCGCCGGGGTTCTCCAGAAAACCAGTGATGACACCACCTTCCCCACTTTCTCCGGAAGACGGTAAGAAATCGTAATTTGAACTCCTAATGCATTTTGTTATTTTATACTTCTTCCCAATTAAACTGTCCGATTTGGACTTTTAGAATTTAATTTTTATTTATTTGGTTTGTCTTGCTTAATTCCACAGGGAAAGGAAAAATTTGCGACAAATGTGGAAAGCGGTTCAAATTCGAAAGTTCTTTAGTAGCTCATAGACGAACCCATGCATCTGATGCACCACACAGGTGCCCTCAATGTAGTCAAAATTTTACATCCAGCGGACGGCTACGTCGTCACTTGATTTCCCAACATGGGCATCCCATGGATTTAGATGACCCCATCATTAGTGGTCATCCGCATATTACTGGTGAAGTTGAGGATTCTCCCGGAAATGATTGTTCCAGTCCTGTTGCAAGTACACCAACCCCTCCAACTTCTGGGGTTGGGTCCAGCGTCTCTGCGGGTACAGGAACTACTTCTTCAGGTCCCAATTCCAGCTCATCAAGTCACCAAGACCTTGGATTTGAGTCCAACAAATCAGACTCTGAGCATAATAACATTTCTGCCAACATGATCTCTCCAACCCGGCTAGGAAAATCAAGTTCTGATGATGCTGAGGAGTCGCTCAACCTCACCAGCGAGTCTGTTCATAATAAAGAAGAGAAAGAAGACAATCTCGTATACAAAGGATTGAAGTTGACTCGCTCCTCCTCCAGTCCTTTGCTAAATAATAATAATCATAATAACAATAATAACAAAACCAACAATAATAACAACAACGATGAGAATGGGGATGACGACATTCATGTAAAGGTTAATAAGGGAGATAAAGACGATGATAAGTCAGGTGACGAATCATCCCTTGATGAAGACAATTATGAGGACTACATGGATTCTGATTCTGAACCAGAGCCAGAGATAAAGCGAAGTCGAAAAGGGGACTCTAAAAATTCAGAGCCCGAGGATCTCACCCGACGTGCTCCCAAAGACAAAGAAAACTCTGCCACCGGTCGTAGTGGTTGTGGTGGACTTGCCAACCCGAATTCTCTTGTTGGAGAACTCATCTCCAAGTTTGGACTCACCAACGTTGCACAATACAGTGAAGCGTATAAACAAGCTCTTAAAGAATCTCAACTCTACTCGAAACTCATCAAAGGTGGTGATCGGTCAACACCCAATGGCTCATCGTGTCCAAATTCTCCACCCATTGTGCCGGGACTGGGGCCTCCATTTGACCTTGGTCATGGTCAAAGTGGAGGACCACCCACTTCCCTCCAGTTCCCATTTGACCCTGCAGGTGGATTGGATAAAAGGATGAAGATGGATTCTCAAGAAGGGCTTTATGCTGCCGGTTTGTGGCTTCCTCGAGATCATTTAAGTTTCCTCAATTCTAACCCTAGCAGAGAACTGGAAGGTGCTGGTAGTGGAGGCAATGGGGGTGGTTCTGCCAGGACTGAGAGGGAAGGCAGGGAAAAGTCATTCAAGTCTGACCGCTTCGAACGTGCAGCAAGAGCGGAAAGAGAAAGTGGAACCCCGTTGTCAACTTCTTTGGGCCCCATGAAAAAAGAGTCCCGTCGTAATGACACTTGCGAATATTGTGGGAAAGTGTTCAAAAACTGCAGCAATCTTACCGTTCACAGACGCTCTCACACTGGAGAGAAACCATACAAGTGTGAACTTTGCAGTTATGCGTGTGCTCAGGTAATAAAATATTCAAAAATAAAAATGTATTCTTGCTGAAGTAGTGTTGTGATGAATATAGCATGACTCAAATAACAATTATCTTAAATGAATTCTTTTAATTATTCGAATTTCAGAGCTCCAAACTAACCCGCCATATGAAAACTCATGGTCGGCTTGGGAAAGATGTATATCGCTGCCGTTTTTGCGACATGCCCTTCTCAGTCCCATCCACATTAGAAAAGCACATGCGGAAATGTGTCGTGAATCAAAACAATTTAGCTGCTGCAGCAGTTGCAGCGTCGGTTAAATTGGAGTTGGGACAACAGTCTTTCTCCTCTTTGGACCATCAAACAGATGACTCCAATTCTAAAGATACCACCTGACTTTTGCCATGGGGGATACACTTCCCATTTTCCCCCCTCCCGCACCCCACCCGATTATACTAACATATCCCAAAAACAAACCACGTAAAAGTTTCAATTATCTATTTGTGTAGATTTTGTACGCTGCAATCAATTCTGGATATGGCTTCTTCGTTTGTACATAATAATAATAATAATACCATATATAGTGAATAGTCCATAATATATTTTGAAGAGACAAGTACGAGCTACATGGAAATTTTGAAGCTCTTGGTGCTGAAGAAAGCATCATGTACATTTACAAAAAAATCAATCAGCACCGGAAAAAATAACACAGCAACAACAACCACCACACCTTTTGAATTCATTGAGTTAGCTAATATATCTACAATGCATAACACACCGCACATTGTGAACCTGGAGGAGAATATTATTGATGACATAATAATAATAATTATACATAAAAATATGCATCAACCCGGTGATGGAGGTGTGTATTGTATATGTCGTATCGTATCGTGTGGATTGGATAATCGTATTCTTCTTAAATAACATTACAACTTGTATATGTACAAAAGTAAGTAATAACGTTGTAAAGGAGAGAAAACACAAGTTAGATTGTTTCAATGCGCAAAAAATCTCCATCATCATCGGTTATCATTCGTTCGTTGTCCAATGTCTTCCCGGTTGTTGTCAGTATTTCCTTTAAATTAATAAGTTGCTCCTGTTGGATGGAGAACCGGTGAACAATAATATTAATAATAATAATGTCTCTTTTGTAACATTGCATAAAGTTCATGTACTTTTGTGATGTTATATATACGATGTGTATGCAGCATCAGACTGCTCTTCTAAACGGGAGAGAAAGCTAAGGGGGAAAGTTGAGACAGATTTAATTCAACTATCAAACAGGGTTTTATCACACCAAAAATCAATTGCCACTATGTTCACTTTATGCTATTATTATTATTATTATTATTATTATTATATTATTGTTATTATTATTATTTTAATTATGATTGACAATATCACAAAAATTAGTTTACTTATGTTTTAAGTTTAGACGTTATTATGACATGGATGAAGACATGGAATTCTTTTTCGCACAAGAATTAGTACACTTTCTGTCTAATCCCACTTTTTTAATGCTTTTGGGATGGGATGAACCAGTCATTTTTACATTTTATAAATCTTGATAAAGTTTAACTGCCCAACTTGTGAGGCATAATATAATATTCACGGATTTTAAACTTTTACGTATGCAAATTATTATTTTAACTTTTGCACATAATAATAATAACGCGTTATGCTTAGTTCTTACTGCGTGTGTGAAATTCACGTTGATTTTAATGCAACCTTTTTTAAAATTATAATTGACACAAATAAGTTTTTAAACAGTTTTAATGCAACTTTATTTACTCGTTTGTTCTCATTTTTTTCATTAAATGTTCATGTTTTAATTCAGTCATACGTCAAGTATATATAGAAGTTTTATGCAGGATTAGGAATTTCGTATAAATAATTATCACACCTCTTTTACACAAATGAATAAACAGAGAGGAGTTTAAATAGTCATGTAAAGAAAATTCAAGTTCCTATCCACAAACTATTGATTTTCATCCATGTTTTCATCTATGTATATTTATGATACACATTGATTTTTCACGCTATTATATACATACATATTGGTTGGGTTTATATCGTGCTATGAGGAAGAGTCGTTGTTAATTTCATACAGTCATCTGTACTAACTTAATTTGTTAGTTTTTTTATTATTATTAATATAATTATTATTATTTAATAATTACAAACATGAAAAAACTGCCACGAAGGATAGTCATTCGTGTAATTTAATAAGTTAAACTGAAATTTTGTATTTTGACAACACAACTGACGACGTGATTTGATTTAAAAGTCAATAATGAATTGGATATAGTTTTCACCATAAAATGCATAAATAAAAAATCATCCAATCATATAACATACCAATTAATTAACTTATCGGAGTACGAGCTCATATGCGAAGGAATAAATTTGTATTGATAAGCTAGTGTTGTAACTTGATGTACTTTTAACTTGGTGTGTATTTGCAGTGTGGATTTTATTATTATTTTATTCTCAACAAATCATCATCAACATTATTCGTCTCTATTACAACTTATATTCTCACATTTATGAAATCAATTTTAATTGGATTATTAATTAAAACAATTTGTTATGCACTAATTAATATTTAAGAAAATAAAAATAATGAGAAATTCCCGAATTGATGATTTTGTCAGCCCAATCTGAATCACATATTATTATTATCAATAATAATATTATTATTATTCAACTGTACAATAGGAGATAATTCACTAAGCTAATGAATACGGATGAGTAATAATACCAATAATAACAATTATAAATAGATATAAGAATATATAGCTTGTATTTCATATTAGGATATTTCTAGCGGATCAGGATTGGTTATACACAAATACAATGGTTAGTTAGTATCATGTTTGAATTGGTAAAGTGATCTTAGCCCTTTATACTACTACTAATAATGGTAATAATAATAACAGGAAGATAATAATTAGTAATCGTTTTCGTACTAACTGGTCCGTTTTGTGGTCACCTCACGAGCACGATCGATCATGAATAAAATTAAGGTGTGCAGATATTCAAACCTTTGTTGCTGTTTCCTCTCATTTCTCATCATCACGACTTGTAATTGTCATTTATTCATCATCTCATCATTTCATCTAAATTTTCATCAAACAAGATTAAGACATATGCATGCAATCCAAACTACCTGGATCAACTTAAATTCATTACTGGTAGAACACTTTCATCAATGGTTACCAACAAAAAGAGGAGAAAATGAATATATGGGGCGCTGTGAAACTCTCATTCACCCATTTCATTTTGTATCATCATCAATATCATCATACGCATTGTTTCATACTTTTTGAAGTTTAGTCCATTTTAGTATTCTTCAATGCATTGGATTGGCAACTATACAACTACAGATATTAATTATATTGTGTATGTTGGAATGGGTTATCACGCATTACAGTTTTCATTACCAATTTTTCAACTACTCTTGATTTGGAAACTGGAACCAAGGAATCGAAATATTCTAAACTAAAGATCATTGTAATATACACGCTTTCTCCGGATCGGGTAAAATTTCGGTGACCCGAGTGCGTGTGTGGAGAGAAGGAAAGTACTTCGAGTTTGAGATAGGCAGTGCCATCTCCACGAAAATCGGGAAACCCCATCTTCTCAACCTCAACCCTCAACCGTTTCCTTTGTTGCATCCGTTGCATTGATTCGAAGCATCAATAGGATGTGTCCACCCACAAACTTTTTGGGCCCAATCCCGTATACGCTGCAATTGACCATTGGCTACTATTGACCAATGAAAATTTAGTTGGTCACAGGTGGGATCATTATTATTGATTGCATATTATAGCAAAACCAAAATCGTCTCACATTGCTCACCGTTTTAAATTGAAAATGATCAATTGATGTCTTATTTTCATTGCTTCATTCACAATTGTATATAAAATGATATGAGTGGGTGGGTGCATTGCATATGAAGAGAAAATTCAATAAAACAAATGACGCAATGTAATTTTAAGCTTATTGCATTGTAAAAGCTGAAATCCAATAAGCTCATTAGGTTATGTATTATATTCTGTAGTTTTGTCTCAAAATAATCCTCTCTGTTAATGCACTCAGTGATGACAAGAGAGAGTCCATGGGTTTTAGCTCCTGTGTCTGTTTATGACTTATTTTTATTTCAAATGAGAGAAGGAAAGTAATGTTGTTTCTGTTCAAACTTGTTAAATTTCTTATTGTTGCTTTCTCCAAACTCAATCAAGGGATTGTTAAATGGCAGAAGTGAGGAGGGTAAAGAAACAATATCTTGTACATGGTGTGTAGTTAGTTAGGTAGTCGGGTGGGTAGTAGTAGTGTTTTGTGCATATGCAAACGATTGATGGAGGAGAGAGAAAGAGAGAGAGGATAGCGTGGGTGAGGAGAAAGTCATGGACTTGTGTATTATATGTATGTAGTTGTGTGTGTATGTATGAGTGGAATGGAAAGAATTGTAGCTGTGGTGTAGGATTGGACTCAATGAGAGAGAGAGAAAGAGGGAGTCTGTATTAGAGTGAATAGAACAAGGGACAATAAAAGCGGATTTAGAGGAATACGTGACTCATGTATGCCTGGAATAGTAGTATGGATGGTGGACGGAGTCGGTGGAGAAGGGAGGGACGACAGAGCGTGGTGTCATTAGCGGATGATGCATGAGACCAGGCGGGTGAAAAATCCGAGAAAGGTGTATTGATTTTGGTAGTGGAGGATTGTTGTGCTCTCACTAATCTGGGAGCAGTATCAGATAAATCCATTTCCAACTTTCTCCCCTCTTTTTCTCCGCTGATCAAATGACCTCGGAGGGAAAGACTATCATGGCCACCAGTGACAGTGTCGTTTTTCACGGGTCCATTGTGCCAGATGTCCCGGATTCCCTTCTCAGACTCCGATTTTTTACCCTCGCTCCTAATGACCAAGCTTCTACCATTTTTGATGCTCCACACCACGCACTTGTGATTAATCTCCCTCATCATTATCCGTCTTCTCCGTCCCATCAACTGCGCGTCGTCTCCGCAAACCACACCAAGACGAGTTCTCTCTCTCTCTCCCTCTCGTCTTCTTGGTCATTCTTAGCAAACCACAACCACCATTTTCTTTTTTTATTGTAACAAATCTTTTAACACAAGTTTCTACTATTCAACCTTTTATTTCTTTTTTTACTACATTATTCTGTTTATTCTGTTTATTCTGTATAAATTGACATTTTTTCTCAATTATTTAATACAAATGGAATAACATCACTTATTTATATATTTATATAAATTCCTTAAGGTTGTCTATGTTGATATCCTCTGAAATTTAAAAAAAAATCATGTAAACACCTTTTTTATGGGTAAAATAAATTGCATACTAATTATTTTTTTACAAAATTTACCATAAAGAAATTCCAAGACTTTCAATCAAAAGCGATCATCCGTAATAATTTTCATCGTGTTTTTATTCTGCTCTCCATCATAAATCAATTCAGCCAAACCTGAAATAAAAAGAAAAAATCTCATAAAAAGATGACATTGGTAATTTTGTGGTATATTTCAAAGGAAATAGCTTTGTAGTATTTAACACAACAAAAGAGAAAGTAACAAATTGTAGTAAATTGCATCCATTCAAGGAAAGTAATATTAAGTATACACACAACATAGAAAAAGGATGCAGTGAAAGTTTGTAGTTGGCAAACCGTACGAATGAACTTTTTATTAATGATGTAAACTTTTTAAGTGAATTAATACAACCAAAGTAAGACAATTAATTTCTTATCTTTATTTCAAACGGCAAAATAAATTAGCCTATGCCATATTTTTATATTTTTATAAGCAGATTGTTATTGAAATAAAGGAATGCTGCTCAAATCACAGTTAGGTGTGTTTGTATGTTGTTATGATGCATTATTTATAAATTACTTAGCTCAATTTAGTCTAAAAGTGCCTTCATGCCTAAAAACATTATATACGGCACGCTTTTGTTGGCTATTGAGATGCATAACTGAATATGCATGTAAACCAACGCAACTTGTATGTAAAACCTACACATATACACGGACTTTCTCCAATGAAATGAAATCAAAGGTGATATTATAATCCAACTATTTTTACTCACATCATAAATTAGGTTCGTTTGGGGTAAATTCATTTATGAAAACATCTGATTCAATGAGATAGCATTTGAATTCCTACCAATGTCTCATCATTTTTTGGAGAGTTTTGACAAAATTGAATATTTGGGAAGGCTAGAAACACAATGGCGCATGGAAAATTGGATTAGTCAGAAAATAAATAAGGGCTTTTCTCAAGTCGTCGTTTAGGTTAACTAAGGTTGCAGCTCACAACAACCGGATTTGGATTTATCTTTGATTTAGCTGGCATTTGTCCTACATCGCATTCCACAAGAAATAAATAAATTATGAGATGACTTCAATTTGAGTCCTTTTCTTCATCCAAATAAATAAGAGCACCAAGGGCGACAAAAAGAAATCAATGATTTCTTTCCATCCATTTGGAGTCCAGCCTCAGGCTAGCAGCCAAGGAACAGGACATCCACTCATTCCACAACATCCAAAATATCCGCTAAGTTTTTTTCAGAGTGAAAGTTACTTTCCCTTTCATTGATAAACTTGTACTTGCAGACTGAAATAGTGCACAGCACGTACTTTAACCCGTACATCAAATACACGGTAAGATACTATACAGATCTTATTTTTGTGCACTCTAGATAAATTCATGGCTCAAAATCTTGCATCTGACTCCAAAACGTGTATATATACGAGGAATAGAGAGAGAGTAATTTAAGTATCATTGGATAGGTTTTGTTCCGATCATACTTACTTGAGTTGTTGGGTATGCGAACACCCCAGCGGCCAAAGAAATAAAATTGGTGATGACAAAGCCTGGCTCTGGATGGCCGTAATGCAATAAAGGCACTGATTGATCATGGCGGAACTCACTCAGCCAGATTGGGATTGGAAATCATAAATTTTTCATCGGCCACCCAGTCCTCTCATTCCGCTAAAACACTTTTTTGTACCTTTGATTTATCACCAACTCTCCGACGCCAGCCCTCCCATCCCACACCACCAACAACCATTTGTCTCCCGCATTGTCTCACACAGCAAAGTACTAATGGTCACAAGGACTATATACAAAATCTTCCACTTTTCCTCTCCGTCTCAATCCAAGAAAATACTCTTGGATTTGGTATGGTGGATGGATTTATCTAATTTTATTTCCAAAAGGAGTTCCATACTTGTTCCCGTAAGTAGAAAATTCAAATTCTATGAGCAAATCGTATAAAAGGATCATTTATTGTTGGGCCAAAATTGGCATTTTCGCACAAATTTAAATAACCAATGTTTGTGATTTGAAGTACAAGGTAAACTGTCAGCCAATTTTATGCAAAGAAAGAAATAGTGTATTTTTTATCATCCTTTTAAAAAAAAACTTTGTGCACATTTGTTACACAGATAAAATACATCATGTTGGGCCATTATGTAGGAGTAGACTGCAATAAAAGTTTTCATTGATTGATTGATTGATTTTTTTTTTAAATAAAGGAAAACGAAATGAAATCAGATTTTTTATTTCAAATTCAAGGCAAGAATTATGGCACAATCATCCAACTGGAGAAAGTGAAAGTCATTGAAAAACCATGATCTGTGTCCCCAACTGGTAAATAATGGTCAGGCGCTATGATGCTCCCTCCCGTAACTGAGACTGAGGATGGTGGTGGATCGTGAAGTATACGACTGTATGTATGTATGTATGGAGTGCGTGAAATGAAGAAAGGACCGGAATTTTTGTGGAAAGAGGTGAGAAAGAAGAAGGAAAGCATGTGATGAGGAGAAATCAGTCTGTGAGCTGGTTGGGAAATCAGGAGTGGACGAAGGTGGAGTATTTATTCATGAGAGGGAAGTGATTTGGTTGGAGCGAGTAGTATTGACTTGTGTTGGTGTGTGGGGAGGAATAATAATGCCCGGGTGACGAGCCGATGTCCCCTCTTGTCCAAGAAGGGGCGCAAGAGTCGATTTTATGGATTTTTTCCATGTTCCCGGATACCCCGCACCCTTCTCGGCCCACCATCATCCACCACCACACACACCACTACTACTAAAACTATCACCAACACCCACCCACCACCACCTCATGCTCAACCACCACGGAGAAAAAAAACTCGGGGTCAGTCCGAACTCGGTTGACAACACCACAGCCAAGGCTCAATTCCCATTATTAATGGAGTCACAGTAGTGAGGATGGAATGGAATCGCAAGATCGCTTTCCTTCTGCCGTTGCCTAGCAACCATCACGACATGTACATTCAGCCAAGCTCATCTCTCCATTCCATTTCTCCCCTCATTTATGTATGTATGAATGTATGTATGCATGTGTGTGTGTGCATTGTTTTTGGCAGGATTTCCTTCTAATTACAGTCCACCACTATTTATGAGTCCTGTTCCCGTGAAAACAGAGACTTTCTCCCCAACCTCCGCTTCTGCGACACATGAATCCATCCACACATCATGTTTCTGATATTCTTAATATTCAGACGATCATGAGGGCTTTATTTCATTATTTGAACGAGGTAGAAGATATATAGAAGACTTGAATATGTATCTTATAAATTTGTATTTTTCATATGACTCTAAAACACCTCACTCGAAAAATGACAGTACCTGAGTCTATGTACCTGTAATCTGTCTCATTTTTGTTGCTTGAATAAATTACATGTGGTTGATCCCAAGAAGAAGTCGTCCAACTTTTGTTTGAGTTGTGTGTTTGGTTTATATGACAATGAAAGAGAATTCCTCCATGGTTGCCCCATTGTGTCTAAGTGCTCCGCTAATCGAAAATTATCTCACATATCTACATACTCATTTATTTAGTGATGCAGGGGGCCCAGTTGGAACTGAGTCCATTTAAATCACTGCCAGGTTCAATTGCCTCCCAAGAATGGCTGCCTCTGACTCCTTCCAATTTATGAAACCATTGGAACATTTCAAGTATTTTTGATCCTTTGAAATGTGAGCTCCACGCGGTGTATGTGACACAAAAGACCATGTTACGTAGCTATATACATAGTGGATTGTTCAAGTTGGAAAGAAGATCGATCCACATCGGTTCAGAGAGAACAAAGCAACCAATCCAATGACTAATTAAATTAACCCTTAATGTGCAATTACACCATTCTATACGCACAATAGTCTCCCTTTCTCCTCACTATCCTTACTCCTTTTGGATTAAATCAGCTTTGCCAAACTCAATTAACATTCCATGATTTATCACAATCAGGTAAAAATTTAGCATCGTCCAATACTTTATGCACCCAGAATACCTTGTAGAGTTTAATCATCTTTTACATGGACGAAGGACAACTACGAATATTTTAGATTGATATAGTACTATAAGTAGTACAGAAGTTGTAGTAGTTCTTTTCACTTGGTTATACAAGATATTAGAAAAAGACGCCATGCCAGCCAGAAATAAAGCAACCTGCGACGACGATAGAGTAGTGGACTGTTTCCACAAGTGACAATGAAATTGAGAAAAAGAGGGGAATAAATAATTGGGATTGAAAAATGTTGGTTGTTGGTGGTGGAAGTAGTAGTGGTATGTATAGCGTGGTGGGTATATGTAAAAGAGGTAGGAAGGAAGGAAGTTGAAGCAGTGAACGAAGAGACATATGGATTTTTTTTGCATCCGCGACGGGGAGGACAAGGGACATTAGAAACGGATTTCATTATACATCCTACATGAAAAACAGCAGCACCTGTCCCTGTCACCGAAGGCCAGGCGCGGACCGGACTGCGCGGACGATAACAATGCAGGCTCGCTGAATTAGAATTGCGGCAAACAACATGAGACGAGAGTGAAATGGAAGGGTGAACATTTCCGGAGACTACGGATGATGAAAGTATATACGGATGATGTGGCTATGATGGTAGAGCAGAGCGGCTTGTGTGAGTGACTACGACATAGGAAGCGAGGGGAGAACGACATGGGGTAAAGGAATCTCATTATTCGGTACAGTCCAAAAAAGTTGAGGAGGGTTTTAGAGCCTATAGAAGCCCGACATGGATGGTCACACTTGGCGACATCATACAAACACTCCCCTCTTCCTTTTTAGCCCCAAAATCCATCTCATCAGTGAAGGGGAGAAGTCCAAGTCGATTTTTCAATTTATGAGCCATGCCAGCTCCAGCTTCCCGGAGAAAATGTCCGTCTCCCGATTCTTTATTATTTATTTATTACATTCTCCCTCGAATCCTACCCTGAGCCCCTCCAACTGCCGTCCAATCCAATGCCTACGTTGTGGTGGTGTATTTTGTCTGGTTGGCTGACACTGGCGATATCGGTAATGTACCTGCACACACACACACACACTTTCCTTCTATCTTCCTTAATGCATATCCGAATATAGATAGAATTCGTAATATTCAAGAAAAAAGAAAGAACCACAACTTTCACTCCCTCCAACAACAACAATTGATTTTATAAAAAGAATTTTAAAATGAATTTAAGGCAACAGAAACTCAATTCTGCCACCACTGTCACCAAATCAATAAACATTTATAAATTTACGAAATCTTATTAATACAAGCAAAATATATACTGATATAGTATATACTGATATATATATGAACAGTATGCGAGTCAGGCAGGCACCCAATAATTATGATTTTACAAAGTGACAAGCAAGCAATTTTCATGGATTTGCAAAGTAATCCTTAGTCAACACACATTGTTATTAAATTACGCTACAAAAACATGTCGTCATATTCCTGATGCAATTTCCTTGAGCACACAGAAAGAGACATTGCTACGATTGCAAATGTAATCCATTTCGGAAATCTCTAATAAAAACAAGGAATACAAGGGTTTAATTAAAATTAGCCACGTCTCCCGGTGGGGTCTCGTGGGTTAAAAGTAAAAGTACAATATACATAGTTTAAAAATAACAATTTTTCATTGCCAACCCAATTATTGTGGTTTTATTTAATGGGCTCTGTAAGTGGTTGTTCATTGGTAACAAATAAAAGTATCGAGGTTCGGATCTCTTTAATTGTGGGTACCTTCTAGTGCTACTCAAGGGTTACTCACGCACTCCAATTTTATCCATAATCTCTCACATCTGCATTGCAAATGTTATATAATATAAAACTCTCTCTCTCTCTGCTTCTTGCATTTTAGGCATAAGATTTCACAAATTATTCAACTTTACAGCATTTTTTAAACACTATTATTTGAAGATTTAATTATATTACAAAAGTTTAGCATGTATTCAATTAAGATCATATAAAATGAACTTTATTATAAAGTATTATTAGTTAAAGTATTATTATTGTTTCTTTATTTTATCACATTGTTTATCATATTTGTCATATATATCATATTGTTTGAAAGTATAAACGATTTGATTACATGTTTCTTCGTGTCGAAATCTCAATGTCTAACATCATCCACGTGATGGAATTATGCCTAGAAATATCAATAAAGTATCGATTTGTTCTATTTCACACAAGAATTGTCAACAAACACATTTTCATGAACTTTTCTATGAATTAGATCAGTGAAACTTCTTTGAATTAAAGTATAATTATTTTATAATATTCATTTAGAATCATGAAATATAAACCTCGAATACAATGTGTTTATACAGAAATAAGCACATAGTATTCGATCAGTATCGTGTGTATAATAATTTTCAACTGATTGCAATTTTTCAGTAAATTTTTCCAAGTTTATTTCTGAGAAAGCCCTATTGTAAAATTTGCATAATTGGCACCCTGTACATACCTGCTGATTTGCATCACTTTGATTCGATGCATATCGGATCCGCTCATTTTTTTAGAGATACCCAAAGGCTTTTCCTTTCTGTATGATCCATCGGTATGGAGAAAAATGAAAGTCGGGTATGTAATAATAATAATAATAATAATAAATAATATCAGGCAATAATGTCGGTGTTTGGAAACTATTCAATCCAAGAAAGGTACCTTTTCCTTTTATTTTAGTAATTCTTTATGACTGGAAGTGAAAATTTGAATGAGAAAAGACCCCTTGAATAAATTACGAAGGCAAAGTGTGAGGGAACGTGCCCAAGTATGGAATATGCAGATTCAGACACATTGACAAAAGGAAAGGTTAGTAAGGGAACTTTTTTGCTCCTCATTTGCCTACCACACCAAGTCCTCGCATCTCATTATGCACACACAACCCTTTCCATCATCACACCTGTCCATCTATTTTTACATCTCGCCCAGCCCAACCAGCTCACCAACCGTTAACAACAAGTCGACATTTTTCATAATTGTAGAAAAGCTGGACATTGAGAGAAAATAATTGTTTTGAGTAAGAAGAGGTCGTTTGTTGTCTCATTGGGTTGGACATCTGGGATAGTCCTGTCACAAAAATGTGTACAAATGAATGAAGGGCACTACTATAAATCTCCACCATTCAGAAGAATTTTCTGTTGCCCTTCCCCAATTCCATGCCCTCTTTCCTCTGAATGAATGATGAATCCATTTAAGTATTTGAATGAATCCCTTCATTTTTCTCGGAAATAAGCCTTTCATAAATAAACAGGGAATGAAATCCAGTTTTTTTAAATTTAACGGAAGCCCAGAATGTTGCAAGTTTTAAACTGAAATTAGAGGCAATTGTGACAATCTTGACGTAAAAATGTGGAGCTATACATTTTACAGATAGAATGTATGGAATTATATGGAAATATGAATTGGACGTGGAGATGGTTCCCTCGAGAACGAGTGTGATGTGATGCGATAATAGCGGACTGCGATGATTGTTGGTCTGTGGACTAATGAGCTAATCAAAATGCATGCATGTAAATACTAAATAAACTTTATTCCACCAAAGTATTCGCTACATTGACTTACATTGAAAAGAAAGCGCATGTAGATATTTCGTCCTGTGAATAAAAATAGTAATTTTTGTTTTTTCCCCGTTACAGGATATTTAATGGTGGTTGGTTCAGTTTTTATTGTGAATTTATCCATTAAACCCTAAAATGAATGCAACAAATATGTATGTATTATGTTGTTGTCGTGCATTTTGGAAGGAACGGAAATATGAGATTTAGAAAGCAGTGATCTATATAGATCGATACATATGTATGGCTTGATTTTGAGTTTAAAACCACTAATTTTCACTCTAAAATGATTGACCTAAGCCGAAATGTGTGGATGTGTGAGTGGTAGGAAAAGCAAGTAGCAGGATTCGTGAGTATCGTTCGTGTGAGTGTGTTATGCCATTAGACTGTGGCACATGACAGAATTTGCATTCGGTGTCAGAGAGGAAATGGGAATTCGAAGTGCTCATTTGCCTTCACTAATAATTTACTCAGGGTGTGACTGTGTGTGACTGTCCCTTGGATGGATTATCCTTCCGGGAGCTATATAGATCTAAAATGTACGTCCACTCTGATTTTTCATTCTTGATGATCACCAAATTTAAATCAGTTTGAGCACAGTATCCGGTTTCCAACCATGTATCTGTACTGTATGTATGTATCTATACAAAACAGAGAGGAGCTAAAGCACATTAGTTGATGCATTTTAAGTAGATATTCGACGTCGTTTGATGAAAAGAAGAAGCGGCAGCAGTGGCATTACTATTAAGGTTTTTGATGATGAGTCATGAAAATAAGACCGAGTGTGTTTTACGAGACTAGGTTTGAGGAAGGGTCAGCATGGGTAATTGGAGAGAGAGAGAGATAAAAATATAGGCGCATTAGTTGGCCGAAGGGGAGTCTGCCTGCCTCTCCCTCCCCCAACCATTCGCCCTCGGGTTTTTTGGTTCAAATTGCATTAGAAATTGCATTAGAAGGGGAAATGGGATTTTTAGTGCAGTCTTTTTTTAGTCCGACCAGGGTCCAATCCGAGAGAGAGAGGCTCAAAAATGGAGAGATCACCAAGGGACTTGGATAAGATAATAAATCAACATCGAGTCACCCTATCTCCCGTCCACACACTACATCGACCGATGGGGTGACAATTTTTCAGAACCCTCTCTTTCCCATTAAAAAAAGCAGAGAATTCAATCCCATTTCAACTTCAGTCAGACGCTTTCTTTCTTCTTCTTCTTTCTTTTTCATATACCACCTCCTCCTCCTCCTCAGCAGATCCCATTAGTTTTACTCTGTAGAATATTTGTACATGTTAGTTTAGTTGGTGAAGATGCCTTCTTATGTATTTCTTCTTATGAGGATCCTTCAACCTTATGCCAACATTTTTTTTAAATTCGAAAATTGGAAAATACACTTCTCCTCATCATCTTCAAACTTGTTGCAAGGAAACAAATGCATGTCGAAAAGCCTAATCTCTTTTGGGTTGAGTAATTCTTTAAAGAGTGGGGTTTGAACCTTGTTAGAGGTGTGAATAATTACGTATCACCACCACTGACTGATAACAGTTACAACATGGATACTCGTTATATCCTGATAATATCTTCCCGTAAAAAAAGTAAGTGTTTTGAAAATTTCCCCATTTTTCCCGGCATGATTAACTTGAAACGAAAGGAAAGCATATTATCATCATCTGAATATTCTTGAGAAGTTCTAGCCATAAACTTTGAGTAAACGTGCATCTCACTCGCATTTGTGACCTTCGCACACTTTCTTTGTTATCTCCGCTCTGCTCTCTCCACGCACTCCTTCTGCCTATGTAGTATATACCACCATTCATTGCCCCATTGTCTTTTTCCTTCCCTAATTATTCTCACCCACTCAGGTGAACTACATAAAAGGATGCACTTTCCTCAGTTACTAATTAATACTGCGCCCGCCGTCCCACTCTGGCACACATTGCTGACTATTATTATGCATAAGTGTAAATGTGAAGGATATGAGAAGGGGTTAAAATAACTATAAGTTCTTTTTTTACAGAGAGAGAATGAGAGAGAGAGAGAGAGAGGTGTTGAGTTGTGCTGGTTTAAGAGAATAAGCGATAAAGGGAATTGGATTTGGTTTGTTTTGTTCTTTGTTTTGTAAAAGGGTGAGAGCGAAACCGCATTTGCAATTTAAGACGAGAGCACTTTTCCATCTCGCATTCCGTTATTGCCGTAAGATCCAATATTGGCTTCAATATAAAATTTTTGAAAAACGAGCTCCTCGAGAATAAAACTCTTTCATCTTCTGATTATCACCACCTCCGACGACCCAAACTCGCCCGGGATTAAAAATAACTCCACACCCATCCACTCTACTACATAGCTAGCTTGTTGGAGTGTGATGGCTTGACTGGATATTGGATCGCATCAAATATCCCCAACTGCTCAGGGACCACTTACATTTACAATAACTCTTCTCAGGAAACATGAGAAAATATTATTGCACTCCACCACCAAAGCCAATCAATACCTTTTTTTCCGCATCTCCACAACCAAACATCATAAAAAATACACTCCAACCACCACAAAATCTAAATATTCATCCACCTTTCACCAAACATTCTTCTTCCTCTTACTTACAGATATTTCTTGTCCTTGTTACTTTTTCTCAGAGCGATGGACAAACAAATAACAATGAATAAGGAAGGATACATACAAGAGTAAAAGCGGTGCATTTTGGATGATGATGGTAGAACTAAAACTTTCTCCATTCCAAAGTCACCACAGAATTTATGATTCCACGACCAACCAACTAACCATCCAACCAATAGGGAACAAAGTTGGATGGACTCAGTGGGCAAAAAGGAATGTAATGTGTGGTGGCTGGATTGGAATTCGGTGGGGCTGACCTGATGGAATTTCGGTGTTCAGTCTCAGGAATCCATTAGGCGAAATTAGATTTGGGATGGCCATATTCATATTCTATTCCATCCATCGGACTCGGATGATGGATTCTCCTACCAACTGACACATCCCAAACCACCCGAGCCACACCACACACACACGTTATGTGTAATGTGTATATAAGCTCAATCCTTATTCTGTTGGATAAAGTAAAGTCAGGAATACATATATCAATAGGCAAAGCTGTGCTATGCAAAATGTGATGATTCCAAATTCCATTCTTGCAAACAATATGACTAAAAGCCAACAAATGAATTGCCATGCATTATATACTTTCGCCGCTGCCAATATTGCCAACTCCCTCATTCGTTCACTCACATCACTTCATAGTTACAATCAACAATACACCGAAAAACTTTGTCGTCATCCTGCAATAACACATATCAACAGGAATTTATAGAGTGTGTTGTTTTAGTAATATGTATTTCTCTAGTATTAGATTCATCATGAATGGGAAGAATAAGAGCATTGTAATCTGTTCATGTTGAATCACCTTAAATTCTTGTCGATAATAAATACGTACATATTGGATGGAAATATTATATATATGGTTTCTTCCTAAACAGTTTCTCCACACTATTTATTATTACAATGCATAATACAATGTTCAAAGTTGTAATTGTAATGAGCTCAGAACCTACGCAGGATTTGGGATCATTGCATAGCAACCATGAATTCGTGAAAGAAGCACCATCCTTCTCAAATCAAAGAGAATTATTTAAATCAGGAGAAATCCCATTGTACTGGGAAGAGAGAGAGAGAGAGAGAGCAAATAAACAGGAAAGCTGCTGCTGAAATGGATGGAAATAATGTATTATATTAGATATTGCACATATTATACATGTGCGGTGAAAATGCAGCCCAAAATCCGGAATATTTAGTCTCATATCTGTATTTTCAAGTCTAGGAAGGATGCAGGATTCCTTCATGAGAAAGCAACATATTATAAAGTAAAGCAGCAGCAAGTATGGCGGAGAATTGGATTGACGTGGAGTTGAGTGAATGTGAATTGTGTCCACACACACACACACACAGAATGGAGCTGGGCCAGCCGACGAGGGACTTTGAGCCGCGTCCATGGCGACGGCGGACCCCAGTCCAGCCCCTTCAGTAAACATGGACCCTCTTCTCGTGTCCGTCCACCCTCTCACACAAAATCTCTCTCTCTTTCTCTCTCTCTCTCTCTTCAAATGTCCACATTATAGCTATAGCTAACTCTCCACTGGGCAACCAAACCAATCCTGCAGTAACGTATAACATCATTCAGGAAACTTTGTTGATGTAAAGTTATTTTAATTAAATGTTTAAATAAATGGTAAATAATGATAATTATTATTTATAATTAATAAGTGGACAAGGGTCAGCAAGTGCAATGAATTTTGATATGATGCAGGCAGAGAAAAACAAGTTGAAAGAAATGAGTAGCACTTGACCAAATATTTCTCAATTCGATCGATGTAAACCGGTTTGTGCTGGAGTTGTTTCCATTTGATTCGGAATAAGGGAAGGAAAAAATAAGATTGAGAAATCAGAGGCAGCCACCACGCCACGGGCAGGAGATTACATGACATAAAAAACGGTAGGACCCGAATGAGTGGAGTGAGTAGATCGAATTGATTTATTCACCTGCCTCCACTGCAGGCTTTGACTGCTACGAGGACCAATGCAACGTTGTTTTTAAAGCTGGGAGTAAACAAGAGAAAGTTTTGTTGGTATGAGACTTTGAAAAGGTGGCATTCATCTTGCACGTCGTTGTGCTCATATACATGGATGCTGGAGAAGAGAAATATGGCTGAATATTTAGGCAAATCCATTTATATTTTACATGCATCCCACTATTATTTAAATAAAACTTTCTCCATTGTGAGTTTAAAAGAATACATAAATGATTTGTAAATTGATAGATTTATTGTTTAAAGTGGCAAATTTTATGCATTTTTTAAATTATTGAGGTGATTGTTCATGATTAACGTTTAAATGTTTTTGAATAATAACAAAACGATTGCAAATTCCCTCCGAGGGCAAAGATCGAGTGTAGTGGTGGTAGAGCTGCCATTATTAGCGGAGTAAGTAAGGGAGAGATTCCTGGAAATTATTGATCCCGTGTCCACCTCCATTGTTCCCACATGCATATGTTCTCTGATGCCCGGATTTCTTCAGACAAAGTAAAATATTGCAGCCACTCACTCAGTCAACGGAACTAATGCCACCCGTCTCTCTTAATGCCGTCCCTAATGTTGTATCACTCTCATCCCAATGAGAATCTTGTGACCACCCATTTTTTACACAGACAACAAATGGGACTGAGGTTGTCTTGTAATTCTTTACGCTCCAAACATTGTAATTGGGATACTACAACATATTCCATTATATTCTACGCCTCCATCACCAAAATAAATGCTAAAACCTGGAATGGTGAGAAATCCCCGAAACAGCTGTTTTTATTACAAAGTATAATTTTATTTAGGAAAAGTAAGTGAGATAAGTGAAAGCGGGAGGCTAACTTTTTAAAGAAGAAAGTCGTTGTATGCACTAGTTTGCAATTTCATAACGCGTTTTGCATACAAAACTAAGAACTAAGGAAGAATACTCTGAAAACGAAGGAGTAGAGAAAGTCACAGTGCATTGCATTGAGTTGATCTGGTTCAATAGTACGGCAAAATGATACTGTATATAGAACGAGTTAGTTTGAGAGCTGTTTTCTTGAAGAGAATCTGGAGAAGACTGTGGTATCTGGGGTAGGATGGAGTCATTGCCATTCCTTGCACTTGATTTTAATAAGTTTTAATAAGACAAGGGTCGGCTCCCACCAAAGGAAAGGAAATGAAACCAGTGTTGGTTGCTTTCTCCACGCATCTTTTAGCTAAAGTCCTCTTCATATTCCTTCTATGCGTGTGAGAAGGACTCGAAGTTTTAAGTTCAATGCCAATTTGATTGTTTACAATGTATGGGATATGAAAATACTCCATTTTATAATTATTATTAATTGCAGTATAAATAAATATATGTTAATTAAGACGCAAAATGCGTTATGCTACGCACCACTTCATATAAATGTAACTAGAAGGGGATAAGAGCTTGGAAAAATGGTTAGTAATACTTATTCCCTAAATTTTCAAAACAAAATCCCTAAATTCGATGAATTTTCATCCTTATTCTCAGTTATTGAAGCGTTCGTTTACTTTATGAATCTTTTAAAAAATGATACGGTTTTTTAAAGTCATTAGGCGGGGTAGTAATCAATTTTAGGGAAATTGTGAAGCCTTTGTTTATTTAGATTGCAAAAAAAGAGTTGAAAAGGATTGTTTTGAGAAAATTTGAGTAAGTAATTGTTTCGTTATGTCTACTGATTATAGTGATGTGAATATTATGATTGCAGTTACATTCTCCTAAAACGATCACTACAATATTATATACTGCTTTGTAATCCTAATTTGTTCCTCGTATCAAATACTATAAATAAATAAATAGGAAAATTGATTGCGTGAAGACCCACCACTTCAACTCACTCATTTGTGCACAAAGCTAAGATTATGCGTTAGTTCGTTTTATGTAATTTACTTCATATTGTTCTCTATCCTGGAAGTTAAGGAGTTGAGTAAGAGTAGTAATAGTAGTAATGGTGGTGGTGGTGGCGGTAGAGAAAAACAATGTCAAGGCATCCCTTGAATGCAACATCTTCTTATTTATTTACCGATATGCAAATTAGTCCTTTCATCTTCATTTTCAGCTCAAAAAACACCCAATTAGCGCCGACCTTGCCCTTCCTCAACAAACGCCCATTTCCGCTCATTAGCACAAGAAACGCATCTTCACTCCCTTCCAATTAAATTATGCCGTTCATCTTCTTCCTTCATTCTTGTTTACCATGTGCTCCACATTCGGGATGCATCTTAGAACTTGGAGAAATACTTGCTTTATCTCCAGAAGAGCAATATTTCAATTACAGACACAAACTCGGATAATGCAAACCTTTTAAAAAACTAAACGTATTACTCCTAACCATACACGTGCGGCATAGTCTTGCTTGCTTATTATTATACAAAAATAACATGCTTTCTCATGTTTACCAACATTTTTTACCTCTGTTTTGATATATAATTTTAGGTTCAGATTTTTATAAATAAATTCGTCATTTGTGTTAAATTGCTGGGGTTTTTGTATAACACAATTATTAATTAATATATTAAAGTTAATATGTATCTAAAGTATAAATATATTGTATCTATAAATTGCTGTATATATTAATTACAAATATCTATAATCTATCCTCTATGAGCACAATATGAGTAGATGGATTTGAAAAATATCTACAAAATCTCAATATCCCCAATCGCTGCATTTGTTGGAGAGAGAAAGTTTGTAGTGTAAGAGATGGGAAGTTGAGAATGGATGGTTCTGGAGAGGAGAAAGCAGAGCAGTGTTGCCTCGCGAACGTAGATGGGGCTCTCGACTTCTCATCATCACCACCACCACCACTGACTGACTAACATTCGTTTTTCATCTCAATTTGTCATGGATGAAATGAAATGTGAATATTGTTGAAGATAATTTAATTATGTCACTGTAGCGAGTATTATCTTCAAATTTTAAGCTAGTGTTATAGGGTTGTAAAGGGTAAATGATGTATATCGAATCTTAGACTATTTTTTGCAGTGGTGGTGATTCCCTGAAAACTGAAGTAGCATTTAATAACTTGCTGGAATACACTGGACAAGTCATAATTAAGGTATGTATGGCTTTTGTGTAAATTTGCAAGCCTAGCTCTATTATCATGGCATGAGTATTATAATATAAAATAAAATTTTGATACTGATCAGGCAGATCGCGTCTTCTTTCTCTGTATGCTTGACAAGGCTTTGTGTTGGTGAGAGGAGACTAAGTTAATTATGTTGAGCTGGCATGGTTGACTGCTTTGTGCATGATTTTTGAGCGTTATTTGCGGTCCAGCGGAGTTGACATGAAGTCAGTCGACTTTGACTCAGAGAAGAGCTCTCTCTGCCGTGCACGGTGTTCCATCATGGGTGAAAGGACATGGGATGGAAACACGTCTAATTGGACGACGTAAAAGTGGAAGTGACTTTCAATTGAAATCCTGTGGTTTTCATCCACACATGAAACGTCAGCTTCATCTACATGCTTAACTCTCTGCCAATGAAATCCGCACTTTGGGGGACGTTCGCAAAGTTCTTACAACTTCTTCTGCTTTGGGTTCATTGGACACTGTAGCATGTTGATCTTAATAATAGGATCGTGTGCTTGATTATTTTACTAATTATTCAGCAGCTTGTTTTATGTTTGAAGGTGTTGGTTGGTTTGTTGGTGTGGTATGTGATACTCCGTTTGCAAGGAGGATCACATTGAAGGCTAACGTTCCCAAAGTTGCAAGTTTCTTTGTGGGCCTTCTCATTATGCACTAGTATCAAATTCCCTGACGTTTCTGACACATTTCCGTCTGTTGGGTTCTTGAAGAATGTCGTAGTGAGCCTGTCGTTTAATGGAGAACTCACGAGGTGAGTGAGTGATTAGGCAGTGGAGTGTCCAAATCTAATATCAGAGTGGAAATTTACATGTGTGTCTGCCTGACTGAGTTGACATGACACAAGCGAGACACTTTACCTCCCTTGCCTCACCTCACTCACTCCCACTCTAGTGGATATTATGTAGTCTCTATATTCGCCTGGGGAAGGATTGGAGGTGGTGAAAGGCTGAAGAGAGAGAGAGAGAGAGAGAGATAGTGAGAGTAGATGGGGAGCAATCCGCGAACGCCCCCACTCACTCATTCGCTTTTACACCACACGGGTAGATAAGTGAAATTTGGATATTATGAAACCACAGAAGGCAATGGAGGGAAATGTACACACACAGCAAACCTGTGCTCATCTTCTTCATTAGACGAGGAAACAATAAAGGAGCCAGCCACATACATGGCTGAGAAAGGGTAAAGGGTAGCCAATTAGACATGAGTATTAATGACAACGTGACATGACGGTGGAAAGGTCAGAGGTTTCAGTCATTAAGAGTCAAAGAGGGGATAAATGACAAATATTGGATTTCTGGAGAACCCTTTGATCTCCGGGCATATTGATGACTCTGACATTCTATCACTGCTCCAACGATGTGACCAGGTTCTGTGTCGCTCATCTCTTTTCTCTACACACAGGCAAACAAGAGCATACATTTTCTTCTCCCTCTCTCTAACCAATCCTACCTGGTTTGGTTTCCTCATTATTATTTCCAATTGATTTTTCCTTCGGTTCTCTCTCAAACGTCATTCCACTTTTGCCTTAACTACGCTAAAAAAAACCGGCAACAACAATTCGCAATTCCTTGGGCACGAAAGAAACCTTCCTTGGAAAATTCTCATCTAATGATGTTTGTGTGATACGAAGTTAGAAAGGGAATCCACATTCTTATGCTTTATGCAGCACAACATTATTCAATACCACTCACTCACACTCTCTATCTCTCACTAGCTCTTATGTGCACTTACTTTACCTGATAAAATTGATAGAGGTTGGTTGAATACATACGAGTGGGTATCAGATGGGATGATAATGTATCGGAATCGAGACAGGTAAGTTGGCAATAAATAACGGCCAAGGGAAGCCGGCCGTGTGAACGAAGGGTTGTGGTGGAAAGGGTTCTCACCTCAATAAAAAGTGCATCGATTCTCAAGGTGCAATCTCATTCTCCGGAGATCGGTTTAATTCCAAGTCCATCCACAACATCTATTGTCCATGTCCAGCAAAAAACAAGGTTCATCTGCCAACAAAAGAGCATAAAAACTACTCCATTCAATTATTCTTCCTCGGTCCTATCCTAATTCCAGTAGAGATGAATTGAATCAAAACAACTGCACTGCTCTGTGAGACACAAATTTCTCACCAAGAAAAAGCCATACATTGAAAAGAAGACCATTTGATCAAACCAGTGCAGTATAAGTAAGTATATGTATACTAATAATAAAAACAGTAAAAAAATCTGTGAGGCAACTTCTAAAAAAATCTGCAAGCTATTCTCCTAAGCTAGGATGAGCACATTTCCATAATGTCAAGTTGGACAGTTATAATGATGATCTCTAAAATGCATTATTGTACAATTCCTACTTAGGCAGGATGAGTTGTTGGTTTTCTGAAGAGCCCACTTATAACTTCTGGATTACTGATGCGGTGTATTTTTAATGAGTTTAGTGTTTAGCTGATGAATTCACATAGATATAGATAATCTTCTGGACAAAAGCTTCTGTACATCTGCTACCACTCAATGGCCACTCGATCACCGCCTATTCAAATTCTCAAGTACGTCTTTCTTTCTCCATTTGCATAGACAGAGTTGGGTGGGTGTGTGATGTAATATTATGCCTTCCTTCTTTTTTTTGGTAGTGTGGGTATACATACATACACAGGGGTAAAAGAAGAAGGGAAAAAAGAATGTATAGTGTAAAAGAGGAATACAGTCAGTCAGTGTGGAATACAGAGATACAGATAGAGTCGGTGGTGGTCTGCGAAGGTGGACTGAAGGAGGGGATAATAATGAAAATGCTAATAATAGGAGGAGACGGGGCCCTCAGGGGCCCACAGTCAGCATTTGCATTCCGTGGTCTGAATAAGAAAAATCCGTTTTTTCCCGTCTTTCTTTCTGGCAGATAACTTCGGTTGACTGAGCAGGCTTTCTTGGTCTCTGAATATCCGACACTTGATGGATCGGCCGAGGGCGCCGTAGCACAACCTTTCCCTAGAGACTCAGTCCATTTCCAACTACTTGAGACACATAAACTCCTCATCCATTCCTAATCTCGTGGACTCATACCACCGCATATCCTCCTGACTTTCCTGACCCTTTCTTTCCCCACCAAAGTAATGACTATTTGGCTAGTACATTGTACTGATAGTGAGTGGGTGATAGCAATCTATATATATCTGCTTATGTATGTGATCTTGAGGGGATCAAAGTTTGTAAGTTGGATTTCAACTGTCCGACAGCCCCCCACACTTTTATGATAATCATATGGTGTGCAGACTTTTTGCAGGGTTATAGCCCCTGGGGTCGTGTTGCAAAGAAGATGGGGTTTATATACGGCCCTTGTTGGTTGGTGCACACGCAAGAGTTGACAGCGAGAGTGGTCTTCTTCTTGCGGAGAGAATAATGGAAGTGAATCCGGGTTGTTTGGCTTGGGATTAGAGACGAAGAGACGAAGACTGATGATTCTGTTATTTCCCGAGGAAAAGGGCAATCGTCAGCGAAAGATGGCCGAAAAAAGGGAGAAAAAACCCGGGTAATTTATGGACTAGTCGACTCCAAAGTCCGAAAAGTAACCCCAGGAGAATGGTCTTATCATTATCTCGGGTGGAGGGGCCTAAGCCTCTCCTTATTATTATGGAGCAGGGAAGAGGAAAAAGCAGACAGCGCAGAGGCTGGATTAAGAAGATGGATGTGGTGCATCGGATGAAAAAAGCTTATTATTTTTATTGGCAGCTTATTTGTTTTTTGATTGAACAAATCCCATGTACTTTCTCCGTCTTTTCTTCCAAAGTCACCTTTCTTCGTATTCATACAGTCAGCCCTCCAACCAAACCAAACCAACCAACCACTTCATATTTCACGCCAATATGCTTCATATTTCAATACTTCTATGACAAGAATCACATCAACTATACGAATTTTTCGAAAAATTGCTCACAAATCCTAAAGGAATTTTATGTTGTTTGCTGCAACTCAACTCTTGTGAGAATATAAAAGGCAGTATAAATGCATTCTTATACAGATATATTTACATGTATATACTTATGCCTTACATAACACACACAACTGTGGAACTTGGTATATATATATGTGTGAGTGTAAATGTGCTTTGGTATATTTCTTACCACACTCATAATATCGTGCCTATTGTCACTTTGGGTAATATCAAAATTCAAAGATCGCTTCTTGAATAGAAAGTGTTGTCGCGAAACAAGAGCCCAAGATTTAAGTGATGACAGTAATAACTACGAGTTAATGTTTATAGAGTCGTTGAGAGTATTTCAAGTAGATTATACTATGTCACAATGCGTTCACACAGTACGCGCATACGGACGCTAATCCCAATTTCAAACAGTCGAATCAAAAGTCAATTTATTGATATTAACCCAAATTCCATGTAATCCCTTTTAATCCGGAGCCCACTAATTTCAAAGGCAATAAACAGACACATTCCTACCTGACAATGTGGTCATGTTTTGTATCATAATTATCCCGGTTGCAATCAGCCCAAGTCGTCTAATTCTGAATTAAATAGCAAGCAAGAATGTTCTCTAAGCTTTTCCTTAGTCTTGTTCTGTTATTGTAATCATTTGCGAGCAGTTAATGTAACGGGACAATGAAGTTGCAATTCAAATGATATACGAAATGCTATAAGTTTTCAGCAGAAGCCACATCGACAGAGCCATAACATTTGCGGCTGCAATATTCCAGTCAACTTCTCATTGCTTTTTACTTACTGCTTATGCTGTTTAATCTAGCTAGGAACCCAATTTACTAGCACAAAAAAGGACTACTACTATATTTGCAGTGTGTAATATGTATAGTATAATATATACGCGTGATCAACCCTTTGAGTTGGGTGGCAAAAAATAGCTTCAATTGAAGTTCACTTGAGTATCAGATGACGAGAGACCTTTGATTTGGCCAATGGACAAAGAAACACATTAATTCAGAGTCGGAAAGGATAGAAAGGAGTAAAAAAGGGATGTTTTGTTGTTGTGCCATAAATACTTGTCTGGTTGGTGTAATTTATTTGAGTAGGATTGGGATATTGGCCATCAGCCTACTTGTCATGTTGCCTTTTATCTCAACTACAAATATTTTTCATCTTACAAAAGTTGTCCATTCTCTCTGGTGGTGCACTTTTCTGCGAGAAAGTTGCAAACTTGAGAAGAACCAATTTCCCCGCAGAATAATGGAAAGCAGGGAAAGTTTGTCATTTGCTCTTCTGGTATTACACTTTTTCATGATAGTGGTGGTGGTGGTGGTGGTGGTAGGACATAGGAGGAGAACAAAGACGGGATGTTTAATGGAGAAGTAAAGGGTTAAAGGATTAGGGAAGTGTAGCAGAGTTCGGGATTGGCACAAAAAATGTGTCTGTTGTGCCCAACGGATCAGGTCAGGCGAATTTAAAAGTGAGTTTACACTGCACATCATTTTTTATGCTTTTCCATGGAATCTGGCGACATAAAAAGGGTGAGTATAAAAAAAAGTTTAAAATGAAAGTGTCCATTTCTTTGGAAAAGCAACCCTTCCGTCCGTGGCCTGGGAATCACCACCAAACCCGTCTTTCACCTTTATGTACAACAACACATAAATTTTCATTTGATAGTTCGATTGGGATTTCATTGCTGTTTTTTATTTTACTCCATTTCATTTCTTTTTATTTTACAACGACCCGACCCTTGACTACGACTCTAATCGTAAATAAATATCGCTGCTGCTGCTTCTCCCGGACTCAGCTCTCGTCTCATCCTCTTCCTCATCCTCTTCTTCTTCTTAGAGAAAGCGACTCTGCCTTTCCACAGGAATTCCAGACACAATGAGAGAAAACAAAGTGGGATTTGGGAAAAAGGAAACTTTTTTACGACTTGGCATATGTCGCAGAGGCATGCAGACAGAATGTGTGAAGGAGAAGTATAGGCCGTAGCTCTGTCTTCTCGTCCAATACCCATGCACGCCCAGAGGGAACATGTGGTTGTGAAGATAAAATTTTAATTTGGCGACCGGAGTTACATCCGGCAGTGGCAGTGATGATGGAAGGAGAAGGGCGTTTTACTGGTGGGCCAACAGTGGTGGCCATATTACTGGTCATTCCTAGGCCGAAGCGCATGGTTAAACTTTTTCTCCCGGATCGGATCGATACTCCCTCACTCCATTTTATTGCTCTCACAACAGCCAGCTCCAAAAACTCTGCTCTAACTACCACTTCCGGCTACCAGGGTCCGTTCGCCCATCCATCCATCTATCCATCCACTTTCTCTAATGACTATCTAAACTATGTATATGACTCTCACTTGGTTCATAAATTTCTCCAAGACGAAGTTCCACTTCACATGAGCACTAATGAGCTTTGAATTGTAAATAATAATAATAACTGCCCCTATATTCAACCTTAAAGGAAATGTCATAGGTCGTACAAAACGTTGAAGGAGGAAGTTGAGGCAGGTACGGAACGGAAAAGATGAGCTGCAACAGGTACGACATTAAATCTGCCAACTTTGTGCAACTAAATTATAGGCCAATGTGCTCTTTTTCCTCAATCTGCACGGAAGAATATACTATCCAAGATGCTCTTCCAGCACATTGTTACTGCATTCAACTTCCTATCCCTCTCAAGAAGAAGACGGTATGTATATGAGACGACCCACCTCTCTTTCCTTAACTTGGGTAACAGTAAAAAGTTTTTGCGATTTTCCCTTCATTTCGGCTACAATATGCTCACAATATTATTAAAGTAGAATAAACCGTGAACACTTTCTGGGATGAGGGACTGCATTGCTGGAGTTGAATCAAAGTTTTGTTCAGAGAGATATCGTATTGCATTACATTGCATTGCTGACTTATTATCTAAAAAAGCAAGTCATATATGTATACAAAAAGATTTTGCAGTAACGGAAAATGTGCCATGTCGCCCCAAAAGTAATGCACAAAAACATCGTCCATCTCTTAAATATCTAATATATAAAAAGTTATCCATCCAGCACATTACAACTTGTCCACTACAACAAGTGAGGATTTCGCAATTTTGAAACAAGTTATTGAAATGCAGCTTATAGTAATGAAAGGAGAATTATTATACATTGCGAAATCTATAACCAGTCCAACAACAAATCTAAAACCATGAACTGAACGAAGGGAGCCCTTAGCTGATCCACTCTCATCTCAGTAACAACAAAAACCAACAAAAATGGTAAAAATGGATTAAGTTTTGTATGTCAATTAGTGTGTTGATAAAAAAACAGGTAAAAAAGTGGAGGCTGTCAACCTGTTTGTGAAAAAGGTGTGTTTTGGGTAAAAAGCATGTAATCCGATATGATGACTCTTTGCTATGAATGAGAGGAAAGGTGTGTGTGTGATGTGAGCGTGTGACTTGTGACAACCCGATTAGATTATTACGGCTCCACTTATTTGTGCAGGGGATTATAGTAAACACACACATCAATGTTTCCGTGAATCCAACCCTTTTCACCCAAATCCGGATTCGTTTCAAGGCTGATCCAATTTCACCCATTTCACTCCTCATCAATCCCTGTCCATTGTCCTTCCACCACAGACACTCTATCCTCCTCTTCACACACAAAGTATCATGTTCACCATCCCCTTGCCTTCAATGCAACCAAATTACTAAACAATTATTTTGGCATTTTGCCACATCAGGCGTGTGCAAATACGAATATTCGTCCCTTCTACATAACTTTGAGTTAGAAAAAAACAAGCGACATATTCAACAAAGCTACTACACAACAGCGGGTTTGTACAGAAATACATCAAGTTTTTGTGCAAATTGTTGGAGTGACAATATGTTCACAATTGTTCAGAAAAGAAAAGCTGATGTTTGATGTTTGATGCACCCAAACAAGCTCAATCTTCATAACAACAGTATTTTGAAGAACAACAGGCTTTTTCACTTTTCTTCAAAATAACAGACGTCGCAATTCGTATTTTGAAGAACTTTATATACGGCTTCTTCTTTATAACATGTTGCAGTCCAATTTCACCATATTATTATTTTATTCAAAGTCTCTCATAGAACTTATAATTGCCTATTACCCGTATTTTAGAGAGCAAACAGAAATAAGTTACATAAATAATGATAAAATATATGGGCCAGCAAGAGAGGTGCAGATTTTCCGTGTTTGGTTCAACTTTAAAAGTGAGAAACTCTCTGGAAAAGATCCCAATGACTTGTCGAACGAACCCTTTTTTAAACTTTTAAAACTTTTCATTTCACTGAAAAGCAAGCATCCAAACAAAAATGTTGTTGTTGTGTGTATGCTTTTCTATAATATTAATGCTTGCCCATTCTTTGAACTGAATTTTTATCGATCCAACCAAAAGTTAAAAAAGAATGAATGATGTTGTTGGTTTGGTTGGTTATCCTTGTGCTGCTGGACTAGCGATATGTATAGCATTATTTATTAGTAAGCTGCAATTAAGGCAAGTCACTGAACATTGTTGTTCCTTGACTCTCTCTGACAGTTGCAATGTATGTATGTGTGTTGTGTTGTGTATGAAATTCAAAATAAGAGTTGAAGGGATATAGGGACAGTCAATCAAAACATTTGGAGTCTATTATGGGACAAAGAATATAAAATCTCGAGTCATCCTAAAACATACGCCTCTCTTTCTCTCTCCCACAAGCCAAATAAATATCATCATGATCCAGTCAGTCGTCTCCCGGAAAGTTGTGCCTACATAGGAATGGCCTCACGTATGAGTGACTGAGGAGTGGAATCAGCAGAATTTGATCTGGATCCTGTTCTTTCTTCCAACCAACCAACCATAATACATACCATCAGTTGGACAGGAAAGATGGGATAAAATAAAATAAGCAAAAATACCGGAAAACGGACTTACCCAGACGAGAGAGAGAAGAAATGATTGTGAATTCATGAGATCCTAGCCACTGCACTGCACTGTAGTAGTAGTGGCCGCATAATGTGATGCGAATATCAACCGCACACGACACAGGCACACCACTATGAATAACTTATCAACTCTCCTCTACTGCGACTACCCACCCCCACTCACTCACCCACTCACTCACTCACTCCAACAACTCACTTTATTCCTTCTTCGTGGTTTTCTGGCCAAGATGAGACCATATCAAAATTTGATACACATTTTATTCCCTCTTTCTTCGTCTTCTTATCCTCCTTCAGAAAGTCTCATCGAAGATTTGAGTAATAATTATGAAGTAGATTGAGACAAAATTCGGATTTTAGTCATCGGAATGAGTCGTTGCTTGAAGAATGTGTCCATAGGGAATAAGGACGTTATACGACTGGACAGAGAAGACTGATATTATGATGTAGATGTAGGCAAGAGACCCTTGAAAGGGTTGTAATGAAATTCGGTGTATGTGGTGTTATGCATAAGGAAGTGGGATATTATAATATAATGGGACGGAGGAAGGGAAGGGTTCTTTTCAGGCAGGTAAGGCACACAGCAACCCTTAATGTGATTGGGAGATGCAAACGAGATGCAGAGGAGAAGGGTTAGTCCCTAGAGTGAGTGGTACGTACAACGAAAGCCCCCTAATTCATCAGGGACTCTGTCTTGACACGGAGATAGATAGTGATTAGCATTTCCATATCAATGCCTCCCCACAGCAGTATCAATTCTGGGTATGTAAATCCCCACCTGGAGAGAGAGTACAGATGTGTCATCGTCTCTTTGCATTGATGTTTGCATTGATGACCTTCCGGTGATGACTGGATATAAAGAAAGAAACACCCACAAAAAATCCCAGTGCTTACTTATGCATTATCACAATACAGCTGCCTCTTCACCATACTATGTACAGATATATGCTAATTACGGGTTCCTTCCTGGGTGAAAGCAAGACATTTATTTGGGTGCGGAGGGAGAGTGGATTGAGTGGAGTATGAAAACTTGCAAACTTTTTGCAAATTTGGTTAACTCACTCAAATCGCTTTGAAATGAACCTGACCTAGACAACTTTGCAGCATACAGAACTGCACAAGTGCAACTAATGGCAATGGCATCAACCGAACCAACCCACTTTTCCACAGCCAGGTAAAGAGTGAAATAAGTCATAAAAGTCTAGTTTAGAATGAGAACTTTAGCTTCCCTCGGGCTTTTACTCGCTTTATCCTCCACCAACCAACCAATTATCTCTAAACTCAACTCGTATGAAAATTCTTTATTGCTTTTTGTACCTTGTAAAGAAAATTTATAGAGCTAGTGGCAAAAGTTAAGCGAATACTGACGGGATTAGTGAATTATGCAAATGCCTTGAATTTAATTCATGGTGTTATGATCCAATTCATGAATCATGATCAAATTGTGATGTTCATGCTGGTTAAAAATGTTGCAAATTTCGCAAATAAGTTGCTAATATATAAAAGTCAATATCCTCATTCTATCCAGTTATTGGTTTCAAATCCATGTCATGGTTAAATCTCAACTAACCTAGAAGTAGCCAGTGAATAACTTTTTTTTCTTCACTTCTTTTCTTCGTTTAGCACGTCGCATAGTCAGCATCTTCCTCTTTCATCCATGCATGGTCACTTTTACGAGCTTATCTTGAGCAATAAGTCTTGAAAAAGTAATTTGGATGACTTTGGATTCAAAAGAAGGATCAGGACTTGGCTGTTGAATGGAAGCGAGATCTAAGGAAATGAAGGCACATGCACTCAGCAACTACTAGTGATGATAAGAGAAGAAGAAGAGTGCGAGAACATTTATGTATGGATGAAACAGCATTTTTGAACGGAGATGAGATTGAGTCACATTAACAGAGTTCCTTTGCTTTGCTTTTGTGGAGATCTGGGTGATCCGCTTAAAAAGAGAAGAAGAGAGAAGAGAGAAAGAGGAGAGAGAGATAAAAATGGGGAGAGAGATATATATTGGGAAATAGATGAAGTATCGATTGGGCCAAATGAACATCGTTGAATGGAAGGGTTACCTGAAAGGATTTGATTAATTCAGGTAGAAGAATCTTTTCTCACGACCAAGGGCTCCTTGGATGATGATGAGGATTTTGAGTGTCTACTCCTGCTGTGTCAACCAAGGGTCATCCTTAATTTTAAAAAAATGTATCAACCGACCTTTTCCCATTCCATACATGCATACATACATCATCCTTCTTCTACCACGAGCACCCAACTCAACTCTAATGAAACGAAATGATGCCGTCACAAAAAATTGGATATGATCCATCGAATCATCGAATCATCCTCAAAGGGTTTAATTTTAAAGTACAAAAAACGCAAAATAAATTCGCCTCAGCAAATGCATGCATGGCTATCCATCGAAAGGGTTCAGTTCAGTCCTTCCTGCAGTGTCTCTAAGGTCACACTCTCTAACTGACTCATACTCCTCTCTATTCGAATATATACATAAGTGTATTTTAATCTCGGCCGAGATATGTAAATTTTTTTGTTGGACGTCATTAGCATAAATTTATTCCGTTGGTTATTTCATCGATTATGAGAATGCATAGCTGCATAGAATTTGTCACGGACGTCTGTCTCCCTATCCCTTTGACCCTTCTCTTGGTTCCATGCTGAGTCTTGGATGGAAAATGGAGTTGCAAAAAATATACAAAGTTCTCTCAATCAACTCTGTTGGAGTCTACTTATAAGTAACCAATAATTTACATCAAGTAAAAAAGTGCGTTTGTGATCAGTTTTGATTGAAAGTGTGTCAGAATGGCAAAGTGCACTCAAAAAGACTACTTTACTTACTGCACAGCAGCGGTTGAAGTTGGAATGAATAACTCAACCAATTCAGAAATGTGAATCCACCTTCGACTACTATCCATTTAAGGTAAGAAGACTTTGCGTGCATAATTTATTCAGGATGAGAGAATCAAACAATCCAACTCATGCATATGGATACAATCATTCCCTTTGCTCAGTATATAATGAATGGATGGATGGATTGGTGGGTTGACTTTCTTTGAGAAAAATTAAAGTTGACCGTTGGTCAGGGTGTGTCTGTACTGGAAAAAATACATTTTTCTTGGCACGGATTGACTGACAGTGAAAGTGGTGCGGGTTTGAGATGAGGTGAAAAGAGCAACAGGGCTGATTGGGTTGTCGAAAAATATTAAAATAAAACCGGTTGGACAAGTTATAAACTGGTCACTACTACCGCTGCGGTGAGTGGAGGGCACGCTTACATGTCCACTCCCTAACATTTTCATCAATCGGTCAACCAAGCAGCAGGGGGTCGTTGAAAGTGATAGTACTTCATCCAACTTGATGATTTATAGTTGAGGTATTTGTAGCTTCATACGTCAAATTTCTAAATTTTTATGAAATTCTAAAATTCTATAAATTATAGCACGGACGGCAATAAATTAAAATACTGTAATGTTTAAATTCTAAGTTTTCTTATAATGTTTTTGAAAATGATCCTATTGCAAAATTCCGTTGGTATCAATACCAGTTAAAAGTTATATTTATGAAGTTAATATATGACTCATGTTAAGACAACTGCAAGCATAATACAAAAAATCAAAACGTAATATAAACTTAATATAAAACTGAATATATAGCAAAACTTTCAGGCAGGCATATTTAATAATGATAAGTAATGCCACACACGGGTTGGTCGTTATTTTTATGTATTGAGGAAATAAAATGGTGTTTTGAAGTAAACGAGCTAGAGTTGCGGTGGTCAGTCAGTAAGTGGCAGAGGGAGTTTTGTTTGGCTCGGCCTTATTCAATAGACACTCCCACCCAATCAGCTCTTTCCCATTGTCTCCCTCCTGAAACGCATATCCTCGTTTTACAGCAGTGCTACCCGTTTCTTCCGTATAATTTAATATAAAAATTGCATTATTTTAAATCAACATATTAAAATTGTTAGAATTGATTTTACACTATTGTTGTAAAAATTTGAAATAGCAAAAAGTGCAAGTTTATACTTATCACAACATCATTACTACACAACTCGAAAGTGCGAGATTCATTTTGTTGATAAATCAAGAGTGGATACTAGAAGATCAATATCGATCAATTAGTTGGTTTTTGAAGTAGACGATGAGGGTAGGAGGAAATTGAGTGGACATTGGGAGAGTGACACAAAATTCAAGAGCTTGATGAGATTCGATCTCCTTTTCATTCGTCCCCTTTCCTAAAAAAAATACTTGAACCCTTTCCACTGTCTGCAGAATATCGATTAGTTTGGTCAGATAAACAAACCATCACTTCATTATTATTAGTTGTATATGTATGTCGAGTGAATGATATACAGGTAACGACAAAAATTGTCAATCATTAACCTAATAAATATAATTTAGTAATAAATTATTACTAATAATTATGAAAAAGAACTATAGCTTAAGGAGTAACGTCACTTCTCCACTCTGGATTTATTGAATATCAAGAATCAATAAGTAAACTAGTTCCGCAAACAGTGAAAGTGCGTTATTTGTAGAAAATGCATTTTATTTAGAAATTCTGAAGATAAAATGCAATATCACTCAGTCCATGTTGTGGGAATCATGTTTCGTGTAAAATAATCAAACAAAGGGAAGAAGCACTTTCCCCAAAGTAACATTGAAGCATCATCGTTTGTGAATTGAACATGTAATGTATATACATACATGGATGGATACATGCATACACAGTAAGTACGTGCTGTTGTTCGTACCCTAATGGAGAGTACACTGGATCTCTGCTTCTTCTGTGTTTATTCCAAATGGACGAAAAGGGTGTAATGTGATCTCATGATGCCTCCATTTCACCCGAATTTTTTTCAAATTGACTAGCAACCGAACTCGGGGTTTTCTACTCTCCCAATGTCGAAGTCCATGGGTTGAATTGTACTGCACACGCTGATGTCCACATAACTAGAGCAATGCTTGGCTTAATATGCGCCATTTATGGTATAAGATATACATATGGTGAGGATGCTTTAAGAAAGGGGATAACTTTTTCTTGAATTCTGCCGCAGACGTCGACATATGATGTAATGAGATAGTGGGATGATGTCCGAAGACGTTGGCCGTTTCCTTCCTCCCTTCAACCCGTCACTCAACGTCTCTTCTGGACAATGCTTCCCTTCCTTATCGTTCTCTCTCCCCTCACAAAATTCCATTTGAAATCCTGAATTTTCATTTCCCATTTTACCAAAGTAAAGTGGTATTCAGCATCACATCCACCATTCACCAGCAACGGTACAGAACGAACATCTCGCATTGCACACCACATCACACACATACGCATACACCTGACCACAACTACTTATGCTTTTACCAAATACTCACATCCAGAAAAAAGAGTGAAAGCTGCTGTTGAATTTCCAGTTTGAGGAAATTGTTTTATTGGTTGGGTTCTTTTCCCGGACATGATTCCCATTATGCATGGTTGTTGCTAGTGTGTATAAAAATTGGTGAATTCCAAAAGAACGGGTTTTGGTATTTTTGAGGGAGAGGTGCCGACTGGGTGTGAGTGAGATGAGATTTTTAGAATTTGAAAGGAGAGAGAGATGCATCTGGAGCCATGTGTGCATAAATTCCCCTCATTTGCATAGATAATGTCCATTCCCCTAAATAATCATAATCAGTTGGATTTACTCTTTGTAATCATATGCACCGTATGCTCCCATTCAATGGACCTCATTTGCATTTACATTATCTGGGTGATGCTGGTTCCTTCATACATACTTATCTAACCCTGCAAAGGGTGCATGTAATGTAACGGGTGCTCTTCTGTCCTGTCCCATGGCTCAAACTCTGCAGCAGCTGAATTTTAAATTCAAGATGCGTACTCAAGACCACTACAAAGGGCCTCCATTGATTAAAATAGTGTCATTTAGTAAATTGTGGAGTTGATTATGGAGCATACTTAACTGTTTATATCTGATCGAGATGAGGGAAAGTCACTCTACTGAACTCACAAAGTGAGTCCTCAATGAATACATTTCAACTTATTTTAATAATTCATGAAAAATGATAATTCAATGAAGTAATTGTTATTTCAATATATTTAAATTATACAACATTATTGACTTATCTATGTGGACATTTCATTAAATTATAGTCTTATGCATGTCAGCATTGCTGGTTATCCGTGAGGTGAATTGCGACAATTTCAGCAAAATTGTAATTTTTACTCATATTTGCTGCATAACCGTTCATGCTTTCGTAAATGTGTCCAAGCAGAGGAAACAAAGAGATCATATTAATGGCAGTGGGTGGTTGAATAAGTGATGGATGGCGGAGGAGGTGGCAGGAGTAAATATGGAGGAAAATCGATAAATAATTCAGAGTGGATTGGATGTCATGTCGAAACACTGGAATGGCCCGAACTTTCATTCGCCTCATGCATTTCTCATCCTAAACCAAACCACCGAACAACCCGACAGGACACATACATTGCACATAATCCACATTAATATAGCACACACAATAATCACAAGTTGTCCCGATCCGCCCATTCCTCTCATGTCCAGCCACATATATGATGAATAAAGAATGACACGTCAATCATTTTTCTTCTTCTCACAGGTAACCCACCAACCAACCATAATCACCATCATTTCGGCAGGTGTGATTATAATTTTAACAAAACTATTCGTATTCTTGATTAAAGCCAATTAAGACCCTGGGAAAGCTGGTTAACCCTTTTTCTGAATTTCAATATAAGTCTGAGAATGAATAACAAACAAGGGGCTGAATAGCTGGATTTGAATTATATGATAGAGTGATAATCATAGCACACAGTCAGGCAGGCAGGCATAAGCAGGCACCAGGAATGAGTGAGTGTCCTCCTGGAGCGTCCCTTGTTGTCCTTTCTTGTCACCATACCGAGTTTCATTGTCACTCAACCCAGTCCAATCTCATTTCTTCAATCAAACCAAATCAAATCAAATAAAAATTTGGAGGACAGGCACAATTGGAATAAGTCGGAGCAGCGGGACAAAAATGCCTTTTCATATTTCATTAATGCCAAATACATAATATAAAAAAGAAGAGGTATGAACTTTTGTGGAGTTTTCTGTGGAGGAGAGAGAATACACAAGAATAAGAAGAAGAAGAAGAGTTGGTTCGGGAATTGGGAAGGGAAGAAGATAATCCTCAGACCCATCGAGAATCCAATCTCCAGTCTATTCATCTAATAATCCGCCACCACCAGCACTGAAATACACTATAATACACTACACTACTACCATATATACCGCCACCAATTTCAACAAGGTACCAACAACCACTCCAACCAAGTCTGTCCGTCCTTGTTACCCTTCTCAAGAAGATGACGTTCAACAAAAAATTAATACAAACTGATCCACTTTTTATGCAAAAGATGTCCAATATAATTTAAATACAAAATAAATATGAATACAACCACGACAACGACATGATGGAATATATTTGTTGGTTTTCTGCACTTCGGTGGAAAGAAGGCCAGGAGAAAAGTATAATTATAATATTAACCATTTTCCTATAGTACGATTGAACGAAAATGATTTTCACCCAAATTTTGGGAACTTTAGCAAATACGAGTGAAAGTATCCGTGCTTGTAGCAGCTCAGTACAATGCACAATGTAAAGAAAAGATCTACGCCATAATATTATCTACTTATTCATATACACTAATGAACACATCAATGTTCAAGCTAAAATTATTTTTTGTTGATTTATGCTTTGTTCATATAAGATATTAGTAATTAACTCATATCAAATTGCCCCATTTTATGACTCATCAGATATATAAAATTGTACAAGATAATCTACAAATTATTTCGAACACAGGACACAAAACGTATAAATATAGCATTAAGTCAAATCAAGTAAATGTCAGTAGGAGGTGATTAATAAAGTGCAAAGAATGTCATATCCCCAACAGAGTCGCGCTGTTGGACCCCATCAAATAAAATGTCGATAAATCAATCAATCAATCAATTCATATTCTATTTCTTATACTGTGAGTGAGTGAGTGAGTGTGCCAACCACATTTTCATCATTATTTCCATCCTTTCACTTTCTTGATGGTTGAATGCTGCTGCATTTACCGGCTGCTCCCGTTCTTTAGAACAGAATCTTTACACAATGAGAACAATGAGATTCATCATCATCATTTCATTCTCAAAAGGAAGAAATGAATAAGGTTCCAACTGTTTTTAAATTGAAGGAGTTGTTATTAGTGGGAAGAATGATTATGTGGTAATTTTTAATTGGTCATCCCATTTTTTGTTCAAATGGTAGAAGAAGAAGAAAAAGGAGGATAATAAATCAAAGTGTTTGACTTATCGTCCTTGTATTATTCATACGTACGTTACGTGAGTGAGATTAAACACATGGACGGAAACGCAGGCACGGGGTAAAATGTTTGTTTGTGGAAATAAGGTATTGTTCCATATTATCTTGGATTCGGTCAGATGCTGCTCATACATAATTAGAAAAATGTTGTTTGCTTATTATGTATTTGAATGATGGGATGCTGATTACACAATACCGTTCATTATTATTACTATCATAAGCATCACATCACATACATCTCTCTTATCTCACAGTGACCAATCACAATTAATTGATTCTCCACCCATGCAATGCACGAAGAGAAAGAGAGTAAACAGGAAGCAGTTTCTTTCCTTCAGTGAACAATCTTCTTTTTTTCTTCCTCCTCCAAACAGGACTCATTTACGTGTGATTAATTTAAGAGAAACTCTGCTAGTCGATTGGATGAACGAGACCATGTAAAGCAAGCACATTTTTTGTCGAGAATCATTCTGTAAAATTCAAGAACTTCTTGTCTTGAGTCTTCCAGAAAAATTAGGGTGATCATAAGCTGTGAAATTAGCAGATACAAAATATGCATAACTGCTATTTAGAGATAGGGCAGGCTCAAAGTACAAATCAGTGCAGTTAGTTGATTAACAAGTTTGTCATATGTATATGTTAAGACTGGGAAGTTCTAAAAGATCTATAGTTCCAAGATAGTTTTTTAGTTGTAGTTAGTTGCCCATCGAGTATTTGCCAGATTGTGATGAAATTTTGGTCACTGGCAGGTGGAGTGGATGGATGAATGGATGGATGGATGGGCAGGGTTGATTAAATTCTAATTAAAAATTCGTTACCTGCTGGCAGCCAACTGTCTCCAGAGTGAACTGAAAAATGTGAAGGGGACGACTATTCTTGGAACGCTTGAGTGACCTTACAAAGACTTCTTTCTCCCCTTTCTCCAACATCCTCTCATCCTGACGGAATACACGACTTGTAGTGGGCAAGACGGCAAGGAAGCTAACGACGACAACTCAGCAAATAAGGCAAATAAAGGGAGTAGTGGGGTCAATCATCGGAGAACTAATTTACAAGCAACCAACAACCAAACTCAAAAATGTTTCTTGAACCATTTCCATCATTGCTTCTGCAACTAATTGGATCCTTGTGCTCCTTTGAATTTTCTCCAGGAAAAGCAGAGAATTGAATGTGGCAGAGAAATACGAGAGGCAATAGTGCTGTTATCATCATCTTCTTCACAATAATCATCTCCTGGTGGAAAATTCTTTAGAAGACAAAATACTGACTGCTAGCTAGCTATATTGGTACAGAGTAGTGGTAGTAGTAACAACATTAAGACGAAAAGGAAGTAAAAGAGACTAGTTGTTTTGTGGGGGAAGTTTGTATGGAATTGACGTTGGTCGGAGGGGAAACATCGGTGGCTGGTTGGTTTGGTTGGTTGGTTGGTTGGGAGAACTGTCGGACATGCCACAACCAAACAAAAATGGCCCGAAAGGGTAACTGGCTATTTTATTATTCTTTTGCGAAATTTATGAGTCTCTTTGTGTCAGTCCAATGGCCCTGTTCTGCTGAGTTGGCGGAGATGAGTCAGACCACCACCACTTTCCTTATTGCCTCCGAATGACCCTTTCTTGGTCCCCAATGCCACTGGGACCACATCAACATCATTTCCTTCGTTTCCATTTCCATCCAAATCACCTCGCTTTTTAAACTTTAAACCCTGTCCATTCTATTCTTCCATCAGCTATATATATATTGCTGACTGGTGTGGACATGCATCTCTACTCTTGCTGCTTTCTCTCTCTCTCTCTCTCTCGCTCTCTCTCTCTCTCTAGAGATAACAACTTAATTCGGCGTAGAAATTGGATGGATTGAACAAGTGAAGGAAATTGGACATCTTCTTCCCCATGGAGAATGAGTGGATAGATGCAATGCTGTCAATGAGAGATGAGAAGAGTGGTGATAGTCAGTGGTGGTAGTGGTTGCATTGTAGCAGAAAAGGCAACAGAAGAATAAAAAGAAAGTCCAACCAGCATCAGGCATGGATGAAAGTAGTGGCCAGCCAACTTTTCTTTCTTTCTTTCCTTCTTTCTTTTCCAACTATCGATTTTGTGATTATTTACTGACTCTCTTTTTCGGTGGTAGTAAAGAAAGAAGAGCAACAAAGACTTTTCTCCCTCTTGACTCCCAATCCCCAAACCAACCAACCAACCAACCCACTCCTAACGACCACTTTCTCCCACTAATTGCCCTAGCTGAGGTCCATACTAGAAAAGAATAAAAGAGGAGAAGAAGAAGAAGAAGGAAACACCAGCAGCAGCAGAGTCAGAAAAAAGAAGAAAAAAAGAAATAGAATAAGAGAGGTGTTTCCTAACCAAACAGGATTTTTCTAGAATTTCTTTTTCTTCTGTTAAATTAAAGTGGTATGTAGTGGATGCCAGCAAAGAAATGGAATGGTGGTGGTATCAGTGACTGTTATTGCTCTGGAATGGTGGTCATTCGTCCGCCTCGTTGCCTCGTTAATCCTAATCCCCTTCATCCATCCGTCCGTCCATTCCACACAGACATTTTATAGTCCACCATAAAAAAAGCTTGGGGGAGCTAAATGGTCATCCTTCCCAATATATCTCCCAAATGGGGTACGTGCTCCGAAATTCCAATCCGCTCCGTCTCTCCATAATCCCGAACTTTTACACGAGAAATCCACCAGAAAATACCCGGATAAAACCAGCAGGCAGACAAGACAAGCAGGCAACACAACCAACACAACCAACCAACCTGCTCCTATTTATGAAACAAGTTGCCGGCGGTCCGTCTGTCATTCATGAGGACTGAGTGTCCGCTGGAAGCAAAGGGAGCACATCGGAAATGTCGCATGGGAGCCGGTGGCAGCAGAGATGGAGGAAAAAGACGAAGAATAAGCAGAAGAGGAATGAAGGAATGCGACTTGTGACATTGTGAATCTTGTTGTTAACTACATGAGCCACTACGTGTCGTCTCGTAGTTGGTTTGATTTGGGGGGAACGGTGACATGGCATTAAGGATGATTCGAGGTTGGATTTGAGTGTGTGCCATCTGAGGAATGAAGGTAATTGTGATGTGAGTATGGCTCTATAGTAGTCGTAATAGTAATAATAGTAGAAGGAGGAGGATGAGAAGGCAGACACGGTGGACAGACGGGTAAAGGAAATCGGGCGAGACGGGCGAGACATGGAAATAATGGGAGTCCAGCGAAGCGAGAGATAAAGCCATATGTATTCATATCTCCTGGCAACCCGAGTAGCCAAAAATCCGAGGAACGGAAGGAAGTTGTAAGGCTGGAGGAAACAGATAAACTCCCTCCAACATTTTTCACCGTCTCGGCCGCAGTCGCCATTTTTATTTCGAAAATAACTCTTTGACCCCCGGCCCGTCTCATCTCCTCTGATTTATTGTTCCCAATATTTAAGACACTCCGACGGCTGGTTGCACTTTTGGGTATGCAAGGAGGGCTATGGGAATAATAAGGAACACACAAAACATAAAAAAAGCAAGCCGACGTATCATCCCCATATCCAGTCCACATACGAGGAGGAGAAATCGAGTCAGGCAGGGTAAAAGAGAAAGCAAGAAAGAAAAAGAAGAGAGAGTATCGATACCCAATAACAACATTGGATTGGATGGATGACGGGACTTGGTGGAAAATAAGGAGTCGGATTGTGTTTTTATTCCAGAGAAATCTGGAATAGAAGTGGAGTCGACATGTGGATAATAGATGCATAGGCTCCGTAATAATATTATGGATGGATGGGCTGGTTGCTGGTTGGAGTGAGTGGAGTGGATTTTCATATTTTCATATGCTTTCTCGGCCAGAGAAATATGATGGGCATCCGTTGCGTCTTCTCCGCTTACGAGAAACAGAACTATGCATGGGGTGGTCCACCGGAGAAAGTCACGGGAGCGGAAGTGAATAATATTCCTAATAATATTTTCCCTATAAACCTTATTTCTCTCTCCACTTCGTACATCAATTTCCACATATCTGCCACCACCACAAACCAACCAACCAAATTGGAAACTTTCTCCTTCCACCTCTTTCCTTTTGCAAACCACTCAAAAATATTGAATCCTTACGAATTTTCAAGCTTTGTGTTATGCCCTGACTTATCGTACATTGTTCTACTTCTTCTCTCCCACCAAACTCATAAACAAAATGGACAACACAACAGCCAAGGGAGCACACACAACCATATATTCTATGACAGCAGCTTATTATTACAGTGTAGAGGATGAGGACAGAATTCAATGCAAATTTAAATGGTTGGATCCTCTTGGAACATAAAAAAGGAATACACTGTTGTTGTATACTTGAAATTCATGACCAACGCAAAAGAAGAAGAAGACGCACACGCCACTCACTCGCCCATACTCCCCCATCCAATCACTCTCATATCTATTCATCGAATATCCCATCCTATCAAAATTTTGAAACACCAAACAACACTTTCCATCCATCATATCCTGATCCCAACCCAACACACAACAGCATCAAAGTTAGTAAATCTACAAAAGCATGATGGTGAAAATTCACCAAAGCCAACCAAACCAACCAACCACAAGTCAGACTGCTTGTCCTTTCTTTTTTAGCCATCAACTCTTTCCAGTAAAATCTAGGACTGAAAACAAAACTCGGGAGTGGATGTACTTTTCAAGTTTTTTTGAATGACGAAAAAGAAGATGAGATTTTATTTAAGGTTATTTCAATGCAAATTAAACTCATATGCTGATTGGTATGCATATAACTCTTTGTCAGTCCTAAGCATTTTCTCCACCAAGCCAAAATCTCATTATTTGCATTTTTTTTAGTTTCACCAATTTTCCTAGTTTGAATTGTATATGTACATTTGTTGATGTGAGGGTTTTGGCATAAGATTTAGATGACCAAAGAAATGACGCCATATTTGCAAAGGACTTGGTTGGAAAGACCAAAGACCTTCGTACATTATTCGAAGCCCATTCCACCTGTCACTGTCACTACCACTCACCTTTTGCAGAGGGTGATTTCTCCCGACATGTGTTTCAAAAGCAGACTCTCAACCGAGATTAATAACAATAACAACATAAGTCTCCATTTTTCAACATCATTTTTCACCACACACACAGTCTAGGTATGACAACCCAAATTTCAATTTTCAAATTATCTGCATGCTTAAGCGAGAGTTCCTCTTTGTATACTTGAGCCTCCTTCCTTGTCACTCAGTCACTCACTCGGGGTACAAATTAAAAAAATCCTGGGCTACCAGAAGGCGATGTATAGGTAATGCTCCCATTGGTAAAAGTTGAAGATTTTGAGCAAAAGGAGCACAAGAGAGAAGAAGAAGAAGGAAAAGAGGAAATTTGTTGGAATGGGAATAGGTGGTTGTGAGTGGGAACATAAAAGGGCAATAAAGCGACAGACGACAGTGTCCATAAATAGGGATTTTTTGTGACGTTTTTTACTCCGGGAATGTGTCAACTTGCGAATTCTCAATTTTACTTCGAAGCGTCCCTTGAGAGGAATAAACAGACACATATCTATCCACCACCACCACCAACTCGTCGTCGTCTTCTTCTCACCGGACAAATAACTCATTAAATTCCCACCTTTCTCCCTAATACCACATTATCGGTTCTCTCCACCACCGCCTGTGCTAGTCTCAGTAGTCGGTAGTAGGTCGTGGCTAGGTTGGTTGAATTGGTTTGGTCGTAGAGGTTGTACTACGTTATGTGGTGAACTCTAGAAAAACGGGAACAAAGGGACAAATGTAGCAGAAGCCAGCAATGTGACAATGGTAAGGTTGGTGGTGGCAAAAACCAGGCAATGTCGGATTCCAATTAGCGAAAAGTGTGCACCTGACTGGTTGCAGAAGAAGCATCTGTATTTATTTGCACACGGGTGACTTATCAAAAGTCCAAGAGCCTCAAAGGGAAAGACGGGGAGGAGGTGATATTAAATTTCCAAATGGCCACCTCCGTCTCTTCCTGGAAAGCTTTTAGTGAGATGGGATTTGAGCTTCTTAAGAAAGAAACGGCGACATGTCAATATCACACATTAGCTCCATACATCACATCACAAATCTTCAATTACACTTCCCTTCTCCCTTCAGCTCAGCCAACATCCATCCATATTCATATCCGTCCTTGGACCAATTCATGCATTTTGTTCTTTCCGTTGCAATACCACGCCCCAACAGATACACACTTTTCTCTATACCATACATATTTCAAACTAGCTCAGTCAAAGACCACCACTGACTGTACATATTACCGTATTCTGACTCTGTCACGAACTTTGTGAATTTTTCTCAAACGCTTAGCATCATAACAACCCACTTGTACTCATACATCATCTATCTACTATCCTCCAGCACCACTATCTCCTCAACCAATACACTACTGCTGGAATCCAGACAAAGGAGCAGTTTTCCTTTGTGCACTCCTAAAACGAAGGATTTGAATCGGATTCGTATGATTGATTTCATACAGTGCTTATATTTTTAATAAAATGGATACACCGCCTATTCATCCCCCCACTCACTCACTCACTCGCTGGCTGGCTGGTAAACGCATCATCATCATCCTCCACTTCTCGTTCGTGTCATATTTTATATTATTCTCTTGGATAGAAATGCGTCAACCATCCAAAAACTCCAACTTCTTTCATTCCACCTTTTTATTCATCTCATCTCAAACACACACCGGATTAAAATTATAAATACCAAACCTGCTTTCAACGATATGAGGAAGTTAAGCAGCTGGCTAATTTACATAATGTGATCAAATCACAAAAGAGTTATCCAGGAGGTAGTTGTCCAACCGGTCTATGTATAGTACGTACGAGGTACAATAATAACGGAAAGAAGAATGAGCTGTGCATTATGCACATTGGGTGGGAGTAAAAATGCGAGTTGACCGTCCATCCAACCGGACCCGATGAGAATGAGACGACGTCATGTTGAATGAAATATTTAAAAAATTGTCACCTGGAGAAAAATCCTTGCCTTGCTTGTCCACTGCTACACTACATATTCATTAACTACGCTGGTTGCCTGTACAGAATTAAGAGATCCATGTCCGAAACTGATCCAACCGCTCATGTTGGATGTCAACAAGGACAAAAAATAAACTTGTTTTCTCCTTCACGCGGTTGCACGCTTTCGGAATTTTTATTGAATTTTTACACATACTTTTTGATGTATTGCTAGAGTTGTTTTAAAAAATGAGTTCTTAGTAACAAATTTTAATTTATTCAATAACAAGCTAAATAATTAGGATAGCTTCTTTACAGAATAAGCAAATTTAGGCATGCATAAGACCAAACCCTATTTGTAGATTCATTGGTTTCTTGTGCGGTGAAGAACACCCAGAGCGTTCTCTCTTCGAGCAGGGAAACTTCTTTCCCCACTTCTGGAAAACTGTGTTGGGTTTATGCAATATTTTTCAATGTAATATTAAATTAAACGAAATAAGCAGTTTGCATTTAATGAATTCATGAATATCTCAATGCTGCACAATTAAATGATGGAATCAAGTCTTTTAAGAGTTAATGAACTAATAAGATCGTGAATTAATGCACTTTTGGTTTTTATTCTTAATCAATTCAACATAATCGAAATCCGAGATCTTTCCACTTTCAGAATGTATGCAAAAACATTCTGAAATTAATTATGAAATTATGAAATTTTCAAGAAGGTTAAGATTTTTATGATATACTTTGACATGTCTGTATTCTGAACAAAATCTAGAAACCATGGAGGTGTAAAACTCAAGAATTTCGTTAAAAAAACCTTTGCAATTCCGTTTTCCCTTGTCAAAAGATTATATTACTTTGCTGCAGGATAATGTTTTGGAAGGTATAAACAAAAGCCTAGATTTGGGTTCAACAAGAGTGAAAGTGAAGCAATAAGTCTTCAGGTGCACATTGTCAAGGCCAAGGGAGTTGCCCTTGGCATTGTCCTCCTGGAATTGTTTAACACTAATGTAGGTCAGTAGGTCGATATAAAAGGTCTTCGATCCCAGTTTCCCTTTCAGTAATAATTCTCCGGTCTTGTTGTCAATTACGCATTTAAGATGTGGAAATTGTTGTCAATTTTGTTCTTCATTTTGCTTATAAATCAAGCATTCCTGTATCCTGTGGGTGGGTGAATGCACTTTTTCCTCAAATTCGTAGCATTATATGTATCATTAAAATAATAACAGTCAGTTAATTGTAATTTTGTTTTGATTTGATTGTAGAAGAAGATGATCTCGAGTCACCAGCCAGACGGGGACGATGTCTAACAAAACTGTGGAGCTTTTTCCAAACCCAAGCTCAAAACTTAACCGATAATCTGATTTCAGGAGATCCTAACCAAGTTCGGTTCTTCCTGGTATGGCTTTCAGTTTAATACATGATCATGTGAAGAGCTAAAAATACATTAATCATTCAATTTTCATTTTTTAGTATCCTGATCCATAGTAAGCTCTTGTTAGTAAATATCATTAGTGTGATACAGGAAATTAAAGTTTTTTTATAATCACAGCAACAGAGACTACTTTGAAGAGATTGTATTCCAGGACCAGGAATCTTTAGCCAAGTCGAAATATCGGTTTGGAGCTCCATGGAAAATCCTAATTCATGGATATACCATGAGTCAGTTTGGAACATTCCCTCAAAATGTGAAAAACGGTTAGAATTTGTTTTTTTTGCATTTCAAACTTAAGATGTACATACATATGCGTATAGGTATGTATGTATTTTTCCAAAACAGCATATTTGTCCGAGTACCGGAGAAGGTTGGAGAGAGATAGAAATGCAGAAGGATACAATGTACTGATTGTGGACTGGGCACCATTAGCTGATCCAAAGCTTTCCGGCAACGCCAATTTCCTATTGATGTACACATTTGCTGTGAGAAATGTTCAAGTGGTTGGCAAGCGAGTGGGTGAGATGGTGCATTTTCTGCGACAAAGTGGTGCACTGGAAACTTATAAGAAGGTATTCATGTATTTTATAAAGTAATTGCAATTCGGGGGAATGAGAGATTAAACACATTTCTAACATGCCGAATCATAAGGTTCATATTGTGGGGTTCTCCTTGGGGGCTCATGTTTCTGGAAATGCGGGGACCACCATATTCAAGTTGGCAGGAGAGAAAATACCCAGAATTACAGGTTGGTCTGTTTGTATTAAAATCAGTTTGTATAATAATAATATGATACATCGATTGAACTTGATTCTTTTTTAAGGTCTGGACCCTGCTGGTCCCAACTTTGTACGTTTAAAAACTACATTTATTTTATCCGATTTAATTTGATTTTTATACTTTATTTTTAATACCTTTGAACAATTTTTTGTAAATATTGTTTATTGACAGTACTTGGAAATCCGTGCCATATCATCTCCTAAATTGAGAAAGGATTGTGCTAAATTTGTTGATGTATACCATTCCAACCAAGGGGAATTTGGGACATTGTCAACTTTGGGCAATGTAGATTTTTATCCCAATGGAGGTGGACCATTTCAACCATACTGTTACAATGAGTTTGTCAAAGCAGGAGAAAATAGAACGATGGGAGGTAAAATCTAAACTACATTATCTAAAATACATTATCATTTTGAGAAATAACTGGATTTGCAACTTGTAATAACTTCATATTGTAAATTAGAAATGGGGTCGTGCAGTCACAACAGAGCTCCTTTCTACTTCGCGAAATCTATAAGTACTGCTCAACCTCAAATGTTTGGATGTTCTTGCGACGATTATAAGCACTTCAAAGCCGACTGTGATTGTGAGGACAAAGCAGGTAATGTGTATTATGCATTTGATTCATTTAATCTGAATCAGATTATTCTACTTTTGTATTTTCGTTGCAGTTTTTGGAGAGTACTGTGAACCCAAAACCAAGGGATTATATTACCTTGATGTTGATGACGAAGTAAATTATTGAATTTTGACAATCATCGTTTGTTCACTTTTACAAAATGTATACAATAAAAATATTCAAATATATATTTCTCCTTCCACTGACTCTCACGTAATAAACTATATAGCATTTTTAAAAAGAAATGAAAAGCTGGAGAAGTATAATAATTTAAAATCTTCGACTTTTATAATAACATTTGGCTTTATAAAGATTTCACTTAATGACAACTGATTAATGCTGCACTATATAAACGTCTTAGATAATCATACTTGTAGCAAAAAACCTTACCAACCTCTCATTTTTCATGTAACAGGTGTGTCATAAATAGAAATATCCCTCCATTCATAATACAATTTGCAACAGTTTTGCAACTATGATTGATGACAATAAAATGAAAAGAAGGAAACGAGGTACACATTTGTTAAAAAGTGGAGTACTTTAAAATAGCTGCATTTACTTTACTCTGCTACACACACACACGAACAGTGCACCAATTAGTTAAAGAGACACTCATCCGATTTCCTTTGCCAAGTCGAAGTATACACACGCAGTGATGTTGGATTTGCTTTGCTACAGAAATGCATTGTGGATTGTTTGTGAATTCTTGTGGTGATGAGGCCACGGCGTTCGGAAGTCACCCATGACGATCATAATAATATGAAAGAACTACGACAAGAATAATTGTTGTGACATGAGCATTTAATAACGTGACTAATTGGTTCTGAACCTCTTGATGCGAGGCGATTTTCATTTTCTTCACAAACACCACACACACACACACCCTCCACTCATACTCTTCCCTACGACAACGACAATGGTGGTGCAATACTACCTTGTCGTCGCACCCTCCACACAGACCACCACCACCACCACTCCGCTGATCTCATCTACCACAATTATTCCATAATCCATTTTATATTTACATAACAATACTTGATAAGGTCCATTGTCATTGAAAGAAGCGAGAGTGAAATTGAGAGAAATTTTTTAATCTTTATAAAACTAAGGCAGACATGGATCACGACTCAGTTTGGGTTTCGACATCAGAAGCAACACAAGCATTCTTTTTTCGTACAGCTTGAAATGTTGCGTGGATATAGGGAGCTCGGTGGAAGTGGTGGAAAAAATGTGTTATCCGTGATTTCTGTGGTAGTTCTAATTTTGGCAGTTTCTTGCCAGGGACAAACAGAAGGATCTCCGAAGGATATTACTATTGTGCGGTAAGAAAGCAATATCTACACATAATTGAGTTTGGTGAAATGTACAAGATCATTTTTGCATAGAAAATTATTTGGCTTTAGTTACGCACTAAAATAAGATTTAGAAATTTCGAAATTTGCGATGTTCGTAGGTTATAAATTTTCTTAGGATTACATTCATGGATAGAAATGTCACTAAATAATTAGTAAATATCATGGCTTGGTTAGACAAACATACCAGCCAGTTTTCACTTCCTTGCACACAAATCAAGGAAGCAAATAATTAGCTGTAGCGATATGCTCGAAATAAACTGTCATGCAGTACAGTCACTGAACACAAACAATTTGTTCAACAGTAGCAAAGTAACTTTTAATTATAGAGCAGAATCATTTTAAGAGAAAGCCAAATGAAAATGAAAAGTAGTATGACGAAGAACGATCACCATAATATTTAACATATGGCGGATTGTAATGTAACAATGATTATAAAATTGCATGTATTATCCTTCTGTAGGCCAAAGCACTTGAAATACCCAAGCTACAGGTCACTTCAAAAAAATGAAACTTCTGCAGAAGATTTAGAGAGAAGACGACACAACAATCATGGGAAACGGTCCAGGGCAAGTGAGACTCTGGATGCTGAAGAGTCCCGTCAATCTCATCAAAAGGAGGATCGAGATGCCAAATCGGGGAGAAAGTTTGCCAATTCATCTTCCACTGAAGCATCACCTACCAATCTTAAGCGATCACTTCTCCCTGGTCTAGGAGGTGGAGGTGATGTGTTTGGGGACACGAAAGGTGCGAGATTCGGGAGTCCACTAGGTATTCAGAAAACACCACCAGATCTTCAATTCGGTCTTGCCTTTACCGTTCCCTTCGTGTCACTCTCAACGGACAAACTTATTAATACATTCTCTGGAAAATCTTATGGAGGTGGGGGTCATAACGACGTCTCCAATATTCTAAAATTAAACTTGGGGGGTCTCATCGCTGCAGTGATTGTGGGGATTGGCGCATTCTTTCTAGTTCCTGGACTATTGCATCCTGGAAAGTTTGGAGGAGGAGGCGGGTTGGGGGGAGGATGGGGTGGATCATTGTTAGATAGTATTTTGCCTAATGGAATTAATGGGATTTTGGATCAGTTTTTGGGCGGACATCATGGTGGAGGACATGGTGGAGGATATGGTCCGGATAGTGGAGATGGCTGGTCAGGGAATGAGGATCACATTGGAAACCGTCCTTTCGGTTATCAGGATTTTTATGAATACAACGGTGTTCATAATCATAATCGCAAAGGTGGTGTTAAATTTAAACGTGAACATGCATGATAATAATTTTCCTGATTTAAACAGATACTTCTGCAACTCTTCGAGAAAAATCATCCAGAAGAGAAGGCCGAAGTAATGTCAATGGCACGACTATTCCCTCACCAACATCAGAATTAATTGGGACTTTGGTATCAACTGTGTCCAAATATGCCAAAAAATATGTGACTACGGCACAGAGTTGTATACAGTTGCAAATCTGTCGGAAGGCGATGGTGTTGAAGGATAGAAAAGAGGCAAAAGCAGAAGATGATGAGAACGTCGACTTGTTGGGGTTGGTCGAATCCTTGAGTGACAACGAGCTGGTCCGTGGAAGTCCGTTGAGTCAAGAAATCAAGAAAGCTCATGAGTATGGACAAACCAAGGGAGAATGTCAGAAATATGAACAACCAGAATGCAAGTAAAATTGAGTTGTGCAGGTTTATTTAGCTTAATTTTCATATACTCAGATTTAAGGATGAGATAAATATATATTTTATGTATCGCATTAAGAAATTAATAAATCCTCTTCACTTTCCATACTTTTTTTTAATGATTTGCAAATAGTATTTGTTTCTTTACGCAGAAGATCTAGGTATCATTTATTTCTTTAACAATAAAGCAGTTAAATTTCATCAAGTTCATGATAATTGAAAATTACCGAAAATAATACGTCGACGTAATGTAAAAAAAATATGCAAATACATGTTACATAAATTCCGCCTAGCTAGTCTTGCATAATATGTAGATGTATTACATTTGGATAACTACAACTCCTTACTATACATGTAAGTATATCTATGCGAAAATGCATGCGAAAATCTACTCCAGTGTTGAAACAGGTCTTGCAAAATACAACCATAAACTGAAACCCTACCATTAAACCTGTAACTTTGTAAATAGTATCAATTTTTGAATTTGCTTACAAATCAATTGTTTAAAGACAAATTTATATAATATTGGACCTCTGTAGAAAGAAGCAACATCGTAAAATCTTATTTCCATCATTATTCCGTTTTTTATGAGCATTATAATCATAGGAAAACAACTTTGATACAGGAATGGCAAGGTAATAACTATACAATGATATGAAATGACACACGCGAAGATGGGATTTGTACACCTGCATATTATGTATAACTGCGACGATGAACCAATTAAAATCAATTAAACTGGACTCTCTCAAGGAAACTTTAGTCTATTATTAATTATTAGCCACTTCCCAGTCGATTTTTTACACTTCGTCCATTGCATTTTGCGGTAGTAGTATGCGGATCACGACACGAGTGGAATAGGTCTGCTTTCTTGTACATATTGCAATACGAATATTTTTGCATGCCATTCCAGTTCTGTGAGCAGTTTATTAGACCTAATGCTTGCTGGAGCGGATCTCTGTCATTGTACTATTTTATGGTGTACTTGTGCACAGAGTAAAAAATAGTTAAATTTGTTGCCTTATAAAAATTTAACGATTATATTATAATGCATCTTTTTTGTCACCTCGCTTTGGTCCTCATTTTTCATACCAAAATAATATCCTCCGTGTCCCTTGAAAAAGACTTATCAATTACATGGGAGCAAAAGCAGGCACTGGATAAGGTACAAAAATCAACAAACAACACCTAATACTATATATTTCTGAATTTTCATTAATATCTACACGTATTAATATACTAGTTACGGGAATTAGTGTCGCCAGATCTACCTCACGATTATATGCGTGAAGACATTTATCTTATTCGGTGGCTACGAGGTAAATGTCTAATACACTATCTGTACTTGAGCTTTATATAAGAATTAGAATCTGCAAAATACTTTTGTTTTGAGCAGCAAAAGAAAATGATGTCCATGCAGCGCGGAAGATGCTCTTGAATGTATCAAATACAAATATGTACATTGTCAAATTAGTACTGAGATAACTTTTCATTCTTTTAAGAATATAAGATGGCGGAAACAAAATAGAATGGATGCAATTTTAGACGAGGACTTTTCCGACATGGAAGAAGATACTAAATATTACATAGATGGTTTTGATTATGAAGGGAGACCAGGTAGTTGCATAATATATAAATTCAACCACTCCCCACTATTTGACATAATATGTGACGAAATATCAGTGGCATTTTGGGACGTGGGAGCAGTTGACCTTCGCAAGTCTGCCTTGCAAGGAAAGATGCCCCGACTCCTTCGCTATTTGGATCGTTACCTGGAACAAGTAACCACAAAAGTGCGTTACCTTCGGGAAACTGAAGGTCGCAATATCACCCAATTTACTCTCGTGGTGAACGTGGACGGTTTTAACTTGGCTCAACACTTATGTTTACAATGTAAATAACACATACTTAGCATTACATACTTGTACACTACCGACAAGTACGTCAACTAAATATCTGTTACAATACGACATACAGGTTTGCCAATGGTCCTAAATTTTATCGTGTCCTATGAAACTCATTTTCCTGGAAGTTGTGATACAATATTCCTACTCAACAGTCAGTAAATCTAATAATTAAAGATTTTCAGCAATTGTTAACTAAAATATTCTCATGTTTTAATTGTATCCGCTCGCAGTTCCGCAAGCGTTTGAACCTGTTTTGCAAGTATTAAAAAATGCATTGAGTCCAATAACTCGAGATACGCTTCAAGTGTATGGAAAAAACAAGGATGAATGGCATCGTCATGTTTATCGTTACATTCCTCGTGATCAATTACCTCCATCCGTTGGAGGAACGGCAGGGTATACGGATTGAGTGGACTGCATAACATACAGTTTACAAATAAAGTAATTTGCTATTAGCTATAAATACTGTAAAAAAAGTTAATTCACAATGAAATACATGTCAAAATGATAATTCTGCAATAAAAATAAGGCTTTGAAATTGTGAGTGAAAACATTACTAACATTGCAACGTTTTGCATTGAGTATATAAAAATGCTAATTAAAATTCATTGATGGGCATCATTTTTATTCAATTTAATAATAACTTTATTAATTAATGACAATGGTTATCCAAAAGTATATGGTACAACATTTTTCCTGACCATGTCGATTCTGCTTTTGTATGGTTTGGACAATTCTATTTCACAAAAGGCGACGACATACTTTTTGTCATTATTGTTTATGTCGATTTGTTTAATAAGAAGGCACATCTTTCCCGGACTGGAGACAAGGGTTAACGCTGCTGCGACGAGAGAAAATGGAAAAACGTATTTCTTTAAGGGAAGCAAATACTTGAGATTCGCTGGAACAAAGATGGACCCTGGCTATCCCAAAGCCACGGTACAACATTTTCGCAATATTCCTGACCATGTCGATTCTGCTTTGTTATGGTTTGGACAATTCTTTTTCACAAAAGGTGACGATATACTTTTTGTCATTATTGTTTATGTCGATTTGTTTAATAAGAAGGATTTCCTACAGGAGATTTATTTGGCGATTTGACCCAAAAAAGAAGCCACATGTGTCCCCTTCTATCCCTTACCGACCGACGTTTGGGAACTGCCCCACGGCCTGGACGCCGTATTTACAGCGCCCAATGGCGAACTGTGCCTTTTCTACAATTCTCTTTACTACCGTTTGGACCCCACCACATTTAAGGTATTTTATACATTTTTGAGATGCAAATAATACCAATTTTAATGATAATATTATGCTCTTTACATACATAGATTGCAGCAACCTCATCTTCACCCCCAAAGTCATCACAAGTTTCTTGGTTTGGATGCTCAAGAATAACTTCACAACAATACCGCCCGATTTCAGAAACATTCGCAAATTGTTACGAGCTCCTCCATCCAGTATTCAATTTCAATAATTATGAGAATTATGGAAATTGAACGAATCCTAAATGTGGAAATAAATCCTAAAACTATATAATATAGTATTCTTCAAATGCTCATTTCGTTTGGTGCATATATTTTTTTCCCTTGGTAATTAGAAGTTAACGTTACTCTCAGTAAGTTAGTGTCCTATTTATAATATCCGGTTTCCTGAATTTATAAATAAAAAGGGTGTGGAAGAGAAAAGGGTTAGTAGTATTAATTATACATAGCAGGTGTAGCAAGGGTTTATGTAGTTTCTGAATAGGAAGAAGGAATAAACCCCAACCAGATTATGAAGCAATTCATGCCTCAAAAGGGTTTAACATACCAAGTTATAGACATGCACGAGTACATTATTAGATGTACAAGCAGTACCTTCATTGATAGTATATATAGAATTCCTAATAAAATATGAACCAGGGTTGGTTGGTGCATAGGTCAAAGTTTGAGTGGTTGGCGTCATTGTCATTTTAATAATAACACGGACTCCTTGGCATATAGAATAGATAGTGTGCATAGTTCACTGCGTGCAGTTTCAGCTTGAATCTTGGTCAGCGATATTTGTATACATTTCATAATTCCATAAAATCAAGAAATTTACGTGTAAACATGTGCTACACCAAGTTACCCGAAGATGTAGTGTCTCAAGCTGCACGTTACTTCGATCAGGTAATATAAGTTGCGAATATATTAAGGATAGAATAATAGGCATGCAAATCTCAAAATGCGATCTTTATGCAATCTTCTCTATGCAAAATTGTCAGCCTCGCGAATGCTAATAAAAGTCAGAACAGAATACAAGCCAAATCGAACCAAATCAATTCTTCATCTTCGACTAGTATCATCCTTGATTTGCTATTACCTATACATAAAATTCTTGATCGTTAATAAAAGTTATAATTTCCAAAAGACGTTACCAGGAAGAAGACATTTATCAGCAATGCCTTTCCGAAACATGATAAAAGCTCTACGCGGCTTGAGTAAGTGAATTTATAATTAGTGATTATAATCACATAATCCATAAGTATGGTAGCATAAATAATATGCATCCATAGGTTTAATATCAGTTGTAAATATGATTTGTTAGGACTTCAAAGGGAGCAACTTTTTAATAACTACTGCGATTTGAAGGACGATAGAGATAGTAGTCTAGACCGAATCAAAGGTAACCTTTCTTATCACTCTTATTGTCCGCGCAGTGAATAATATTTAATAACTATATGGTAAATCAAACAGATAACTTAATAATTATTATATTCTGTACTTAGTGCTGACGAGCGATTACGAGGTTGAGTACGTTCGGAACCTAACGTTGGTCGCTCTTGATGACTACTTAGACGCAAAATCGCACATAGAAACATTAAGAGGTGAAAGCATGATTTTGGTTTTTCATTTAAGTAAATGCTGATACTATATAATGGATATTGTTAATTTCAGTGGAGCTTGTGCAATACCGAGGTGCGTACAAATTGCAATTACCTATATGATATGAATGATATGATGGTGTTGGTAAGAAATTCATATTTTGTCCATTTCATACATAGCTTTCAAGATGGCTGCAACTGAGATCAAAATAATGGTTCGGAATTTGTTGGAGCTCTTGGTGTCACATTTACAATCGCTTGAAGCGCTGGGACCGGCTGTGATTATCCCACCAGATAATGGGCAGCAAGTTGTTCTTTCTGACACTGAGGATGATTAAAGGGGCTATTCAAATATTACGTAAACTTAAGGGTGGGTGGGTCCTTTTTGGCGGCCTATCTTACTCATGTTATAAGGTCGTATATGCACCATGTATACGTAGGGTGGGTGGGTCCCAAAATGGGCATATTTTAGTTTACGTAATATATGGACATTCAAGAGACCTTATTCTAAATTAAATTTTCTAAACTAAACTAAATTCATGCAATTGTTATGAAAATTGATAATAAAATAATTGGTAAATTATATTTTTGTATTCCGTTCCGTATTTTTCAGCAAAATGTTAGTAATGAAAGTCAACTAACTTCCACTTTCTCCACGCGATGATCACGTCTTCACCTGCCCTGCTCATTTTGTGGGCAGTGGGAATCAAGCTCTCTATTTCTGTATCAACTATTTTTCACTAAATGATTCGATTATTAATTGGCGATAAATTGTGACCATTATTGGCGACAATGAGTCATTTGGCGAAAACGGTGTTTGGGACATCTTGCATTGCCACTGCAGCCATTATTGGATACGTTCATCTTCGTCAGCATTTGGACAGGTAATAACAAAGCTAGTTGTGGTGGGTGGTGGAGATTGATGGATTGCGAATTTCGTTCATTAATTAAAGCGAAGTTTATCTGGTATACTTTTATTTTTTGTTTCAGACAAGACCTACACGAAGGTATTACTAAAGATATGGAACGTCAAGAAAAGAATGCATTTTCCATCGAGACTACTCCAGAAAAGATGATAGAGTTTAAGCCAAATAATTACGAGTAGTAATATATAGTAGACTACCCAATCAGTTTATTTTGTAGTGTTAGATTATGGGACATGATACATTATTATAACGTGCATTTTTAATATTATAATGTATTGCTGTCACTGAATAAACGATGGAATTAATTAATGGATAGAATTAACAAATTGTATGCTTTTGACTTGGAACATTATAAATGGCATGCAAAACTAAGGCAAACTTAACCTAACCTAAAACAAACACTATATATTGTTTGTAAAATAGCCTCTGTATATAATTTCCTATGCTACTTGACTCGGACGTAGTTCATTATAATATTCAGGATGGAAATTTCTTGGAGATTGCGGAGTTTTTTTCAAAGTGTTTGACAGAGATGATGATAATCCATTTTATGGCACTGTATTGATTAAAATACTCCCAACGCCGCCGGAAGATACAAGGCTCCCATTTTGTTTTGCTGCTATGTAATTTAAGGTATTTGTGGAATGTACATTGGGTGCCAATCCAGGGGGCGGGCCTGGCGAGGTGAGACTGTTTCTTGAGCTGACCATTTCCGACTGATAGAAATTTTGGTGAAGATTGGGTATATCTAACTGTGATGGAGAGAGACTGTGTTTCACAATCATTTTTGTAGTTCGTAGTCCAGACGTTTCAGCTTCGGTCAATTGATTTAGAAATTTACTGAGCCCCACAACATTAATTTGTGGTATATTCTTGATATCCAGGTAGACAAGTTTCTTACACCGTTTAAGGTGATCCAAGCTAATGTTGGTGAGTTGAGGACAACCCGTTACGTATAGATGGGTCAAATTTTCTAAGCTTGGCGAATCTGGTGCTCCTAATTGAGCAATGCCTGCGTCTGTAATTCGTGGACAGCAACTGAGATCCAATTTGTTAATGCTTCCGGCATGTTGTGTGACGTATCTATGAGTTTTAAATAAATGTTAGTTTTACTTAAATTATTAGTAATTGTAGTTGATTAAATATTTCATCTCACCTTAGAGAAACATCAGAGAGATGAGCCCCAGACAAATTGAGATATTTCAAATGTCGAAGTCTAGACTTGGAGTCGGTCAAACCGGGCCTAGAATCCAGTGGAGGAGCCAGAATTTCTCTAACTGCACTGTCCAGTAAGTTATCAACATATCCCAGGTCAAGACCTTCAAGGACTGGGCAAAAACACGTCTTGAGAGCAGAAACGGAATTCCAAGAATTTCCCTGAAGCGACAAGTGCCTCAATTGAGGAAGTCGACTAATCAGCCACAATAATTGCTGTTTAGAGATCTGCGTCCAATTGAGTATCACCACGCTTGGTTGACGGCGTACAACGCCTTTGAGCAGTTCCGCTGTAATTTTTCTATTACATATGTACAAAGAGTTTTAAATAGAAAATTGCCAGATGCAACTTCAAATATAAATATGGACATACTTATGACTGAGGTTAATTGTCTGCCAGAGTTCTGGAGAAACTCCAAATCGATTCCAATCTTTGCAGACTTGAACAGCTCGATTCAGTGATTGTATATCCAACCACTTGAATATTGGTGCCAAAGTAATCTTTTCCTTAAGGAGGGCAGGATATGTTAATTTCTTTTTGCATTTTTTGGAGATATCCTCCGCAATTTCTGACGCAGGGCGAACAACATTCGTTGGTTTCTTTAAACTTTTGTTAGAATTTCCAATGATTTTTCCAGATAGCTCAGTTCTGCAAGTAATAATAAACGTCTCAAGAGGACTAGATAATATAATTTCATAATGACAATGAGTATTTTCTGGACCTTACCTGAATGGATATTTTATTGGTAATGACTTTCTCTTTGTTCCAGATTCATCATTCTTCTCATCATCGGATTCTTCTGAAAGTGCATCTTTTTTCCTCTTCTTGGACGGAAGTTTGTCTTTGACATTGTTCAATGCAGTTCCCAATTTTGTAATATTTTCATAATTAGTAGCATTATTATGATTCACGACAGTTCCATTGGTTTCTTCTGAGGGTCGACGTGGAAATTTAGATTTGCTACCTTCACTTCCAGTGGACAAGGTTCGTTTTATTGCAGCATTCATTTTCCCAGCTATAACTTTCGCAGCTTCTTCTGTGGATTTCCTTCGAACGACTTCATCCAATTTCTGCTTGACACTGTCTTCATCATCTCTTGCCTGATTGATTTGATACCACCAAAATGTTAATCATCATAACTGAGCACCTACAACATACAATAGGTACAAAACAGAAACTGTTATCTTTTCTTACCGATTTCTTCACTTCCACCTTTTCCTCTTTTACTAACACGCCTGGAAGAAATGGCGTGGAATTAGAATTTGTAATGGAGGATGCAACAGAGCTCCCTTTATTTTTGAGATTTCCTGGAAAGCTGATGCTATTGCCATTCACGATAGCCTCATGGTTCACAACGCTGTTGTTGCTCACACTGCTAACATCTTGAAAATTCATGCTATTGCTGTTATTATTGTACATGGATCCTTTCATACTAGAATCCTCCAAACTCTTCTTCTTAAAAGTGCGAGGTCTGGACGTATCAAGACACAGCGGACATTCCCAACTATTGGGAAGGTCATCATTCACAATAGCAATTATTTGTGGGTTAGATTTATGTCCAATGCAAATTGGGTGAACAATTTTCCAGCAAATACTACATTCCATTAGTGTTGAAAAGGATGCGTGCAATTTTACAGCGACATGTGGCGTCTCGTTCCAACCATCCAGTCCACATTCTCCACACATTGTGTTATGCAACAAGACAGGAGCCATGCATTCCTTCATTACACAAATTTTTCTTCGTAAGATCTCAACCGAATCTTTGTACTTTTGACGGATCACACAATTTCCACATTGGTTGCAGTCTTCCGTGTTCCGACATGCTTGACATTTTCCGCAGCGACCGCGACGTTTGGACACGTCCTCCTGACTGCTTGAAGGGCTGTCCATCCAATCACTCTCATTGCTGACCTTGCCCGCGGTTATTGCTTTGAAAGGCCTCTGTCGTCGGATTGGAGTAATTTTTCCAACGTTCTAGAATGTGAATGCATGAATGTTTAGTAAATAAATTGATCCAGTAATAAATTATTAAATTTATATTGATACCTCTGCACGTTCCCCAGGCCACACTAATATTGGTTTTCCCGTAACTGCTTTTCCGGGGTCATCATAACGATGCATTTCGACAATTTGTCGAATAGATTTCAACAGTGATACAGGGTCGTAGATTAAGGCTGGGACATTTTTTCGTTGAATTGGTAACTGGTGCAAGTATAGAACAATTGCTTTTAAACCAAGCAGTTCTTGAGGACTAAGGCAAACACCCTAAAACACACAATATGAATCAATTCCGAAATCTATTGAAAACTACTGCTTATTGTTCCAAATTACCTCCGGAACTAACTTATCCTTGTCCCCGACGGGAGGTTTCCATTCTTTTTGATTTTCGTCATCATCATCTGATGGTATTCGTATAAAACTTTGACCCAATAAGCAATGAACATATCGCTCCAATGTGTACCATAGCATTTCTGTAAAAAATGGATATCGGAACTTTTGTGGAACCTGGAAACAATTCAAATGGTAAAATATTGTGCATGGATTATTATTTACTATTTTAATAATACAATACATTATACCTTAGTCTGTTCTTCAACCGTTGCAATTTTTAACTGTTTTTCAATTCCAAAACTATGCAAAAAGTTTCCTCCAAACACGAGGGAATCTTTTGGAGTGTAAACGGCATGAATCCACCCAGATGGAATGAAAAATGTGTCTCCATCTTGAAGATAAACACGACTGCAAATATCCACATTGTCGCCAAAGAAAGTATCACCCTGTTTTCCTGAAAGTACCCATTCTTGGTACAGTCCCAAATTTTTATCCGTTGGAGGAATTAGCCAAAAGACCTTTAAGACAAAACAATAATTGTTCAATAAATGACCCTTAAGAATTATACCAGTGACATCTAACCTTTGCCCCCCTCAGAATATGGTACCACACAGATGTGCCACCAAAGTCGACATGAAAATCTGTATAGCATCCTTTCACACTCATTAAACAATACTTTTGAACTTTTGGGTACATCATTTCATCCATGACCTAGATTTTTAGAATAGTTTAGAATATTACAAATGATTATTACCGTTGATAAAATAGTGAGCGTATTACATTTGTTGACTCGGTCTGCATATTTTTCAAATGTCTTGGCCATACTCGGTCCACCCAGTCAAGCTGCCTTACAACTCTAGGAGCTTCAACAAAGTTCTCCAATTTTGTGTGTGAAAACTCCAAACTGATTACATTCAGCAATCTGTCTTTGATATCTTTGTCATAATACTCTTGCCAAGTTTTCATTGTCATCTCCATGTTTTTTTGTGTCCTCACATCCATTACGTCCAACAGTCGCTTTGAGCCTAGTAATAGAGGAAATTAAATAAATTTGGAAGTGTATTAATAATATTTTATCAGATAATTTAAGGGCAGGCAAATTACTCTTACCCACGCATGTTTTTACGTCGCCGACATTAAACGTTGGTTTCGGAATGCGTATTCCTAGCCCCTCCATATTGTGAAAAATTAAGGGTTCTGTAAATCCATGCTTCTGAATATAGGCTAGGTTGAACTCTGTAACAAAGTGATAAAGCACTTATTACTCAGCTAAAATGGTGGTTTGGTTATCAGATTATTATTGATTTCAATACATACCCGAGCCTTTCATGCTTAGAACTACATTTTTGTTAAATTTTGTCGAATTTAGTTTTTCCTCCAAATCAAAACTTTGTGGGCCCTCAATATCATCATCTGCATCCCCTAATGCCCAAAAATCGGTGTATACCTTCCTTTCTTTCCGATCACGCTGTAATTAAAATATTGTCATTAATGAGCAATTTGGTACACGTAACTGATAACTACACATAAATCTAACACTCTGGTAACCTCGAAATCTGATAAGGAATGGTGATGTGTTTCCATATTGCAACTTTCTCTTTTAAAACCTCTTAGTAATTGTTGCAAGATATAAGTTTATCAATTTGTAAACCCCACATGTATTTTCTTTACACTTCTCCTTTAAACTCAGTCTTATTACTCCGAATATCTAAGTCAATTTCTTGTATCACGTTCACGTTTAATCGAGACATACACACATAGTTAGACTAGATTATACTCTTAATATATTCCAATTACAAAAATCCAATTCATTCATATTTCATCAATGAATTGCATTGTTCCCATTAATTCATTCAAACTTGGCGTTATTCCGTATATACGACGTATGTGCATATCTTACTTGCTTTGCTACTACCATACATAATATTCAGTATGTATTATATACATCATATACTACAATGATGATTCGTAATTGGTGATTAATATCATTTTCCTCCATTTCATTTCAGATTCTATTTATTTGCATATCATCTCTACCTTTACTCTATGAATACCTTTTCTTCTTAGATTACCGTATTCAATCATTTCTATAAATTAAAGAGCAAAATTTAACGAATCTCACCAACTGTCGAGTAATTCGTTTTGGACTTCGGTCCATATCGCATCTCTTTTTCCCATGCTTCCCGTCCATCTCAGTTGTCAATTTATCTCACTAATCACTTGCAGTGTGAAGGAAGTCATCAAGCTTTCTTGTTGGTGTGACACATCATGAATTTCTTCTGGACCTGCTATTTACACAAAAATTCGTTCACTAAAGATACCATTCTTATACGAAGTCACTTGAATTCTTAAAATATTGCAAATTCTAGTGTTCAAATTCTAGTAATAATAGTATATTCATTCCTTCCAGTCACATGTGTATTGAATATTATGATCCTATAACAGATGAAATTACTAGAGAAAACTTAATCTGTCATTATAACATGACACCACCATCCTCTAAAACACGGAAATTTCTCCCATAAAGAATTTAAGCTAACAAAAAATTACATTGAATGGGACAAGGCTGAAGATTTGTGTGATTTGGAGGGGCTTTCTCTCAAAAAGTTATACATTATTGTGTGATTTGGAGGGGCTTTCTCTCAAAAAGTTATACATTATTACTAATTAAACAATTGATTAAATTGCACCTTATGTAACTACGAGACAGGTTTTGTAATATCAATCAATCAAGGAGTGAGAGGTGGGGTTGTTGTAGTGCTTTCTCCTCGTGAAAATTTGTCAAATCACCACTCTAATTGCAAAGACAGAAATTTGTACCGTGTGTGTAACAGCAGCAGGAGTTTTAGCTTTGGTTTGGACGAGGAAGAAGAATTGTTGATGTTTCTGATCTTTTGTTATAAGAATCAAGCAGGGAGTAATAAGCGAGTAGTAATGGTTTGGTTATAGTGGTGGTGGTTACAGTAGAGGTTACGTCGATCACACACTATGGGCTTCTGCCATTGGTTAAAGTGGTGGACAAACTGGAACACTTTTATTGCATCTCTCTTAACACCTCCAGATTAGGGGCATTGTGATACAGGGATAGATATGAAGGCTTTTTAACTTATATTTCCAGTCTTTGAGCTTATCTGAGATTCTTGGAGCTCATCTGGGGTCGTTGAAATTAAAAAATGTACTGAAATTTAGATGGAGAAAGCTACAGGTTTTATTGAGACGGAGAAAGTATCGTTGGGTGGGATAAGACGTTTGGGTTTGGGTTGGTTGTTTTGTTACTTCGAATTACTTTCTTGTCATGAGGAAATGTGGCTCAGTTTGGTAGTAGAGTGCTCTAGAGTCTCAATTTAATCAATATCAGTCATCATCATCGTTACGGTTAATGATAGTGGAAACGGGGATTATTGCTAATATTAAATATTCTGAAGCATGTGCATAGCGCAAGCATATGCATAGCGCAAAAGCAGAAAATATATGCATCAGAAAAGGATTGTTTGTTAATTGTACCATTTTTATAAAATCTTATCGATTGCTATAGAAATGAAGTAGCGAACAATGAATTCATAGTTATACATATGTATATTGCATTTCATGCATTCCATAGGATGAATTTAAGCAGTAGCAATTATCCACTGGATGTAATATCGATTGCATTCACAAACAAAACACGATGGTGGGTGCACATTCCGAATAATAATAAATCTTAGATATTTGTATATATGTATGCATAAATAATATTTGTTCACACATTCAGCATTTGCGAAGATTTAATTTAACTGAATAGCATTGCTTATTACTGAAAAAGGAGCAACCACCTTGAAATAATTTACCTTCGATTAATTCTCCATTTGATGTAGTTTTACAATTCTCTGTAATGCAACAAATGTAAGTGGTGATGTACATAATGTAAAATTTAAGTCAAGTAGATCTCATGACATGACTGAGCCAGTAGCATCGGATATTGTTATATATTTTATCTTTATGACTGTTCAGCAGAGTCTTACCCGTACACAATGAAATGAGTTGGTTCTGAATGAAATGTAAAATATCTGTAAATAAGTAGATGATACAAGGTTGAATCCAGAGTTTGTTTGAACGAGGTGGATTTAATGTGATAAGCATGAGTAACTGTTTAGCACTGTTCAATTTGATTTGGGATCTGATCATTCTCTCACTAACCCATCTTGGTGTAATTATACAAATATTTAAGTGTGAATTGGCTTTGGCTTGCATTTATGCCAAACAAGGGAGTTATATTATTTACGCTGCTTTTAGTTGTTGAGAGATAGGAAATATATTTTCTGTTCATTTGTACTCTTCTCTACGACGATGCAAAAAAGTACAAATTATAGAACTGATTTTATATTTCACATTTTCTCTCTTGGAATGCGTCCCCAAGACAGGGTACGTGAATACAGATTGTGAGTTTACTGCATAAATCCGGTGTTCACATTATTACACAAATCTACTAAATAATTCTCGAACAATTGTTTATCCTATTTTAAAAGTGAGTATTATCTATTTCTAGAAAACTAAATTTCTTCATTATTATCATGTATTTATTATTAGTAGTTTCCAATTTCAATTAGAATCTCGGCATTTGTTGTACATCTCTACATTATTTATGTATGTTCGAAAATGGAAATGCAATTCGTTTCCGTCGTTTAATTACTATGCTTGTGCTAAATCTCAAGATTGTTCGGTTGGTTGTTCTATTAGATTTTAATTTCCAATTGTCATAACAGGTTGACTGTGTAAGCGTTGTTATTGCGAGTGGTTAATACAAAGCAGTGACATTTTTCATAACCGTTTTATAGCTCTTCTGTGGCAGTGAATCTTAGGGTTATTACTGTCGTAAAATAATATTGTTGCATTTTGGATTCGCATTACATATCTGTAATTTAAAGCTACGTTTACAGAGGGGGAAAGATTATTAAGAGTATGCAAAGTATATCTTAGTTGATATGGTACATAGCAGAGCAATTGTGTTTTATAGCCTAAACTTAAACTGCAGTATATGACCGATTTTAGACAGACACGTACAAAATACAAAAGTGATAAAAAATTATTCATAATACTAATTCTTAGGAAATAGTAGTTTGCGATTAGTTCCGTCTTCTGGTTAAACCCTTGTCCCATAAATCCATGAATATTCAGTGTCATCTATTAATTATTATTCGTCATATCTCATGCAGTTGCCACTGAATGATCTGCTCCTCCGCATCCATCCATGCAAATCATTGTCTGTGCTAGCTCGTCAGTTTGTTTTTTGGAATACAAGTGAAGTCAGTTAGTCATTATTCGCAGTTGGAGGTGTGACACGGGAATCTGTTTTATTGATGCTGTTTAATAATATGAACATAACATACAAATCCTTTATTTTACTCCGAGAACAAATAAACAATAAAATGGCCGAAAGTGAAATATAAAAGACAAATTGGGGGATTTAGATTGATTTCTACAACAATTTATTATAGAAATCAAGAAAAGTGAAAGTGGGAGGAGGAAAGGATCTCTTTATTGGAAATGAAGTCCGGTTCACAAAATATCCCTTTAGCGTCCAGTTTGTACTACGAGAACTACGCATATGCTTCCAGCATCCCTTCTATTCCTGTCCAGACGCAACAGGAAGGAGCGGATTTGGTAAGAATAATAAATTATATTATCAACACTATTCGTACTAATCTCATTACATTATTTAACAACATTTTTAAAGCTGTTGATTAAAAACAGTGTGTAACCTCTTTTCTCCAAGGCTATTAAATATTCGTATAATATATACATTCTACATATACCGTGGTGATATATTAAATAATACGTGTTTTTGTCTAATCTAATCGAATATTATTCATAATCAGAGCCTCAATGTATTTTTCTCCAGTTTTTATTTAGTTGAAAAAGTATGGTTTCGTACCAACTTAAAAATAAGTACTGTGCTAAACTAAACTATTATGATTCAAGCAACGCAAAAAATATGTGTACATTTATTGCTATTATGTATCCATATTATTTTGTTTATGCACAATACATGTGCAATGTATATATACGTATGCTTTGACTTGGTTGCCTATGCCTGCTTTCACCCGGCTTTCACTCTCTCTCTCTCTCTAACCACGTTATGACAGTACAGCAGCATGCAGAAGTTGAGTTTGGGTAGGAGTCACAATTTCCCCGTCGTAGATTTAGGTGCAATAAATTCAACTGTGTGCTGTGCCCACTTGTCAAATGAGCAACAACTCTGATTTTTGTGTGATTAAACAAATTATTAGAGTTGGTTGAATTGAATATACAGTTTTTAATTTCACTTTTTGTGCATAATTATATTGGGTCTCAGTCAAGGGCATACTAAATTTAAGGGCTCTTTTTGTGGGGTTGGGTTCTCGCACCTTAGTTGGTCTGGTGTACACAATCGAATATTACATCAACCACCAGGAGAATAATTAGAATTAATTACTAGGAGCGAATATATATTTTGAATAGTTTGGAAGATATTACGTACACGGAAGTTGAGTTGAATAGTTTATGGAAGGAGGCACATATCGAGACACTTATCTGGCAATTTCAAGCTTTGACTACGCGTCAAAATGTAATGTAAGTGTGTTTTACTTTCTCCAAAATACCATGCCTGTAGTTTTTATATTTACTGTAAATGGTTATCAATTTAACAACCTACCTGCTGATTGTTAAATGATTTGTTTGCATCGAATGAGTTCCTATTTGCACCTATTACTACGCGCTTGGGACGGGACATGCAATATGCCATTGTATTTTAATACCTTTTTTCTTAAAGAAATTGGTGCGCGCTGTGCGCACAAATATATGCTTTAATAAATTATAATAGTGATGGGACAACTGTGTAATGACAATGACAATAATGCTTATCTGATGGATTTCTTCTGATGGTCTTTGTTTGCGGGGTGGTGTAACGAAAATGTAGGGTCGTGCCGTATGACAGTGACAGTGATTGCGACATGGAGTGGGTGCCACCCCAAATCAGATCATATTATCAGGGGGTAAGGTTTTCTTGGATGTTCTTTTCTGCGTCTACTATGGTCCGCTTTTTTAGCTTTTGGTTTATGGTTTTTATCAACAAATTTTTCAAAATTGGAATTAAAAGGTATATTTTATCACTTGTCCGGAAATAGCATTATTTAAGTTTTGATGGGAGATATTCGACGATTATTATGTTTTGTTAATTTTTATGTCTCGTGATGCAATTATTTGTTCATAATATTGTACATGTCATTAATATTTTTATTGGTTTATTGCAGTATAATATGAATACTGAGGGACAGTACTCTGCGGAGACACTAATGTCATGGCGGAAGCTTCATTTGAGTCGTGCCAAGCTTAAGGCGATTAATAAAACCTCAGCTCTCATGTCCGGATTTGCTATGGTTTGAAAAAATTTAAATTTGTTATGCAATTTATTTTAATGTATTGATTTCATTTTAGGTGGCAATGGTGGAAATGCAACTCAACGACGACACCAAGGTTCCTCCCGGATTATTAATTGCCTTTGTCATTTGTACTAGTCTTTTAGTAGGTAAGTCAGCCCACCAGCCTCCCCGTTTCCGGTTTTCAATGTTCCATTTATTTAGAGGTTATAATATTTGTTATATCACAGCTGTTCACATGCTCGCACTTATGATAAGTACGTGTATCTTGCCTAATGTTGAAGCTGTTTCCAATCTACACAACATCAATATCGTGGAAGAATCACCACACGAGAGGATGCATTGGTAAAACTAATTAGGATTACACATTTAAAATAATTCATTCCGTCATCATGAGTTTATCTGAATTGTCTGGTTAATTTGTTTTTAGGTATATTGAAGTGGGGTGGGCTTTCAGTACAGTGCTTGGAATATTTTTATTTCTCTGTGAACTCGCAATTTTATGCTGGGTGAAATTTTACGATTACTCAATGATGGCCGCGTCTTCAGCCACAATCGTTATGGTGCCCGTACTAATTCTATTTATCGTTTTCGCAATCCACTTTTACCACAAGTTGGTGGTTCACAAGTACGAATTAACGGAGACTGGACTGCGGGAATTAGAACAACTGAAAGAACAATTGGACTCGACGGGGCAAAACCCTGAAAATTCACATCATTTGCCCAACAGAAATGTACATGTTGTATAGTCATACCACCCCTTAATTTACCCAACATAAACATCCTTATTATTAGTACTGCCGTTACACAATTATCTAATACTTAACGTTTTCTTTATAACACTTAATTATGAATTGAAATATTTTCATCTACCTACGTGAAAGAACTGCAGCTTTGTACGTGACTTGTGGTGCTGAAGAAAACACTCGCTCCCGCAGTTCCTAAATAATTATGCCGATATGATTGTCATAATTTCTAGAACCCAATGAATGCATTAAATAAACTGTTATTTTAAAAAATCACATATTACTTAATTATAATTGGTATTCATTCGCATAGCTAGTTGTGGCAATAATGATGCATGTGCGACTTCCATTGCCCCATATTTGTCAGTCGAGATAATCTTGGATGGCAGGAAAATGGTCAGATCGGGTGTAAATAAAATAACTCGTGTGGGTCTCGGTACTTTTTCTTGATCTGAAGGGACCCGCATTGGAAAGACTTATCGTCGTTCAGTTTAACACTTGTTTTCACAAATCAGTTAATTCCTACAAGTTCACAACATACTGCACAGGGAAACAATTCCAGAGGGTCGTTTCCAACATGGTTCAAAAATTGAAAACCAAATTTTTACAAATAAGATCTTTCCTTCAACTTCTCCACTGCACAAGCAAAGTTTCGAAAAGATGGATTTCCAGCATTAAACGATCGTACTTGTCTCATTCATTTCGCATTTATTATTATATCCCACATTCATTTAAGATTTAAAATAATGTAAATTTTGGTTTATTTTATTTAGGGATGGCTGGGAGAGTGTTATAGGGTTGGAAGTTCATGCCCAAATTTCCACCAAGTCCAAACTATTTTCGAGTGGTGGGACAGATTTCGGAGCGCCGTTGAACACACAGGTTACCCTTTTTGATGCTGCTATTCCTGGAACACTTCCGGTATGCATATATCAAATTTGTTATGCATGATAAGAAATTTTAAACTTCGCTGTTGTAATTGTTTAGGTTTTGAATAAGGAGTGTGTTGAAGCTGCCGTTTTAACTGCCATGGCTCTCTCATGTGAAATTAATCCTGTGTCATGGTTTGACCGGAAACACTATTTTTATTCTGATTCGCCGGTAATTTTCATGTAGAAATCATTATGCAATGATTTTAATCGCATTGGATACTTTCATACTTGCTGCAGGCTGGTTTTCAAATTACTCAACAAAGAAAAGCTATCGCCAATAAAGGGGAGCTACAATTTGTGGTGTATAATCCAGCCGTACATAAGGCGCCATATTACTCCAAGAGCAAGATTCGGCAATTACAGCTGGAACAAGATAGTGGAAAAAGTTTGCATGTTCCACTCGGAAATAGGTAATTGTTGTCACAAAGTTTTCGGAATGCTTTGCAAATGTTATGCACGATATTTGTGATATAGAAGCTTAATTGATTTGAATCGTGCTGGGATAGCTCTGATGGAAATTGTTTTCGAGCCGGATTTAAAAGATGGAGAGGAGGCGAGTGCTCTAGTTAAGGAATTGTGTTTAATCCTTGAACGCATTGGTACTTGTTCATGTCGAATGGAAGGTATGTTTAATATATGCCAAATTTTTTTGTTTTTAAATAGTTTTGTTACTTTTTTATTATATAGAAGGAGCACTGCGTGTAGATGCAAATATTTCAGTGAATCGAAAAGGGCTGCCATTAGGTACTCGAAGTGAAGTAAAAAATTTGGGTAGCATTCGGTCAATTGTGAATGCAATCGAGTTCGAAGTTGAACGCCAGATTAGTGAATTAGAGCAAGGGCGTCATGTTGTTAATGAGACAAGGGGTTATGATGCTCAAACTAAACAGACCGTCCCTATGCGGGACAAAGAGGAACGACAGGTCAATAAGAAATTTAATATTCCTACAGTTTATTATGAATAATTTAATAATAATTCGTTATAAAAATACTATTTACTCTAGGACTATCGGTTTATGCCTGAGCCTAATCTACCACCGCTTAAAGTGACCTACGACCCTGCGTCAGACGATAATAAAATAGTAAATATTGCAAAACTTCGAGCCAAGTTAAAGGAATTGCCTGAAGTTACAAGGCAAATATTGATGAAAACATTTGGATTGAAATTAGAAACAGCACACATGATTGTAGTAAGTATGCAGTACGTATACTTTTTAAAGATATTACGGACCAAGTATTAAGTGTTTTTGCTTTTTTTGATGCACATATTATTTTTAGAACACTCCTGGTTTCTTAAGCTATTTTCAATCCGTGATGAAGACCATCGACTCAAGTTTGGGTTTAAAAACGGCCAATTTTATAGCAGTCGAAATTTTGGAACAATTACACAAAGAGAATTTGACCCTGCAAAATTGGTATTGAAATTCATTTTTTGGATTGTTCATTGGTGTTCATTGTTTTACTTGTTGGGTTTGATTACAGCTCAATTGACCCAGAGAAACTTGGTCAGCTCGTACAGATGCTGGATGATAAAACAGTTAATTTCATAAAGGCAACCGAAATCATGCAGTTATTACTGAAAGGAGATGATCGCTCACCTTCCCAAGTATTTAACTTAACGACGATATTAATGCATTACTTAATATCAGAGTCAATTATAATGTTTCAATATTTTCAGATTGTCAAGGACGAGGGATGGCTCCAAGTCACGGATGATGGAACAATCCTCGCCGTCTGCAAAGAAGTGCTTAAAGAGAATCCAAATCTAGTCAAAAGTTTTAAGAGTAAAGGAAATATAAAATATAGCAATCAACTCATAGGGAAAGTTAAAGCTAAATCTGGAGGAAAATTTGATATGAAAAAAGTTACAGCAACCGTACAAAATCTGTTAAAGAACTATTAGAGAACTGAAAATGTAATTACTATCATTGAAATTGAATAAACTTTGTTGAGAAACATTTTTTCCCACTTTCACGACAATTTCTTACACATTCACAACTATTTTACAGAAAATCACAAGTTTAGTAAAATTTCAATTTAAAAAATAATAAATACATGTCACATGTAAATGTACAAACGAGTATTATAACACAAAATTCCCGTACATCAGGAAATCTATAGATGTAATTATTCTTCATATTGCTCGTCATCTCATTAATTCTTCTAAACTATCGTCGTTCGAGCCGTTGTCGTCTCTTTCATCGTCATCCTCATACCTTCTGGGATTGGATTTAAATTTTGAAATCTGCTGCAACATTTGGGACCGAGCTAAATGAATTTCGTTATTCTCTTCGGAATCATCGGAAAATGGTGGTTTTTGATAGTCAGTTCTGTCCTCCTCAGAAGCAGACTCTTCTTCTGCATCCTCTTGATCGCGTAACGAGTCCTCTAACAAAAGTTGAGCGGCAAGGAGAACTGCAGGGTTGGGCGCAGTGGATGGGACTGGAGATGCTGGGGGTAACAGGGTTGGAATCATACTGATATTCATCCCTGGAATACTAGTAGGAACTGGAATGATGGTGGGCATTGTGACAGGGGGCACTGAAGGGGTCCCTGTTCCATTATTAAGATTACCTGTTGTTGGTAATGTGCTCGTCATGTTCATTTGCGGTGGCCTGTTCATCACAGGATTCGCTACAGGAGGATTTTGTGGTGGGGTATTATTGTTACCACCTCCGGGCCTATTATTGCCTCCTGATCCTCCTCCTCCTCCCCCACCTCCTCCACCTCCAGGTCTATTATTGCCTCCTCCGCCACCGGGATAAGAATAACCAGAATTTGAGCCAACAGAGATATGTGGACCTAGAAGTGGGTATCCTGCCTCTAAATTATTCGGAATCTTAGAAATTCCGTGGTGCAACAATTCTAGAGGATATTCAGATTAGTTCTAATACAATAATTTAAATTTTAACTGCATATGTACCTGGACCCCCATACTGTGACAACAATGCTGACAACAATTGGAGTTTGGCTATTTTCTTTTGCGCTTCTGAGAAATTCTTCCCCAACTCATCATCATCCTCCTCACTACTTGAATTATCTTCGTGGTAATGGTAATTGGGATGATAATGGGAGGGGTGTCTTCTCCTCCTTCGCGAATATCCTTTGTGGTTGTATAGGTGTGTGGGACCGTGATAGTGATGCACTTCCTTCACGCCTTCCTTCCGCCTCAGAAAATCCCTTAATCTTAATCTTTGAATTTCCTCCTTTAGTCGAATCTTCTCTCTAATCAAGTTCACTTCTCGCTTGTCGTGAGCAATCTCCTCGACAGAAGTGGTTGGGGATGGGTATCTTGCTGAATTGAGGCTATGTGGTGTGGCTGAAGGGTTGCTTCTGCCGTTAGCGGATGATCCACTCCCCAAGGCTTGCTGCTGGTTGTGGTGAATGTGGTGAACGTAGCCGACTTTGGGGCTGAATACGATCGTGTCATAAATTAATTATAGGAGGTCCTTCTTGTTCTGCTATACGAGTACTTACAAATGCTGGTGACGATGACCATTATTGTTATGATGATGGTGGTAGCAGTGATTTTGATGGTCACAAGTACAAGAATGTTGCTCACAACTTGCCCACCCTCCGTCATAATCGTTGTATCTTTTTTTAGAGATAGATTTGGTCACGACCAACTCCTTGTTTCTGTTAAATGGCCACCAGTATTTCTTCTGGATGGAGGTTAATGCTTTTCCCCTCCGGCCATTGATGAGCAGTGAGAATGGCGATAGTGGCAATTTCCGTCTGACAGTCTGTTCTTGGGGTTGTATCTTTCACAAATATATATCATTGTATTATATGTATTGAATGTGATAATAGAAATAGCATAGATCAGGTACAATGTAAGTTTGTCTTGTATTCGAATTTTGTTATATTAAAAGATATTGTATTTGTAATAATCAGCACAGTATATCAACGGGTCAAATGATAACAGGGAATATTGTTTTAAAATTTAATGGTGGTAAGAATCCTCCAGTTACAGTACAAAAGAAGAAGCATGTCAAAAAATGAGAGGAAATATTCAATAGTGCGTGGAGTGATGAACGGAAAAATGTTGGAGACCACTTCGCCCAATGGAGATTGTTCTACATGATGACCATGATCATGTTCGTCATTTTCTGACTGCCTATACTCCCCTTCTCCATAGGATAACTCTTTATCATGTTGGTGATTATCATGATAATGAGGTTTCGACGTGTAGTCATTCCTGTCTCGCTCTACACCTTCCTCCCAGTCCAGTGTGACCACCTGGACAAAATAAAGAATTTGTAGAGAACTTCCCATCGTGAAGAAGCGAGACAGCAATGACCATCATGAATAAAACAAAACATGTAATTTCCAAAGTACCTACATACCTTGAGATATTCGTCTTCCACAATTACACCATCATCCCCATACTTGCGAAGCAATCGATCAGATACCGGAGGTGGCGACGCTGCAGTATTGAAAAGTGAGATCAAATTATCTAGTGGAACTTCAGTTTTCGGATCAATTGAAAATGATGTAACACTGGCTAAACCAAAACTGGTCGAAAGTAAGATCAGGGAAACTAATGGTACATGATACATTCTGAATCTTGTGTCAACTTAGCTTGTAACGTAACATTTACATGCACTTAATCAATTGTTAGTATTTGTAAATATAAGACGTTTAACAACAATTATGGTTTATATATAAGGTACATAGTAGTAGAGTGACCACTTGAAAGGACAAAATTTGAGTGGAGCTTCTTAATCTCGTTGACCACCTTCTTTATAACTTCCATTTGAAATGTAAACTTATTCAGAATAGAAACCTTATACGTTGTTTGGAACTGCAATTTTATATATGAATATGATGTCTAATTACAATTGGTTAAGGTCGTGTTTAACTTTTCACGTTGTCCTCATTGATTTATTAATAATTAAGGGAATCTGGTTTTTCTTTACTCCTGCCAACCGTCAGTTACCAAATTTGTGGGATCGCATAAATTAATATTGCTCATAATTTATGTTTTAAGGGCAGAAAGATATCATCCAATATATATGTACACACTGCAGATAATTCAGGCATTTTTACGTTAATTCTTCTTTTCATAAAGATGCCTGTCAAAATTAAAAATTACATTTAAAAGTTCTTGACAGATTCTGCATTTCATTTGCTCATTTGTGTATTGCACTTTTCAAACTACAAATTAAATCAAAGTAAATTTGTATTCTAGCAAAGTGATTATATGTATGTATAAGCATGTAACATTGTATGAACATGAGAAGTAAAAATTTGACTTGATGCTAACAATGTTTGAAGTTTTCTGAAATTCAGCAATTTGAAATCCACTAATCCACTAACTCAGGGATTTAATATATTTAATTGCCTGTTCTGAGATAACCTAAATCTTTTGGTGGTTTGTTTCATCATATTCGGATAAGTACATGTTAGACAAGGGAAGTGTACAATTATGACTTGCACGTGAGCAGATTGATTATTTAGTGTAACAAGTAACAATACAACTTAAACTAGGTAACATCGACTCATATTTACATGAATTTTCATCAATGAGTGTATCTTAAATGCTTTGTCTCGGTACAGGGAAAGTAGTAACAAGAGTCGATGGTTCAATTTTAAATACAGATAATGCAGGCCAAGTCCTGTTTCTAAATTCTGAGTTCTAATAAGAATGACTTTGCGTGACCTTCATCAACCATATTACGAAAAGACTGGTTTCAAAATCTACAAAACTAGCTACACTTCATAAATCCAATATTGAATATACCATCATTTTGTGCATTAGATTACCAATGTGCTATAGCACTAGCTACACAAATCAGATAATTAGTTCTTGAATTTTATCCCTTTTAATTCTAATGTGAGTCGCAAAATATCTTCAGATTGAAATACGAATAAATCTAATAATTATCTGTAAAATATTTTACCATTTACTCTCATAATTTTGCCATTAGATTACATTCCACCCTTGATTTTGAAATAATTAAATGTCTATGAACTATTTCAGAAGATAATAAAGGAACCAATTTATTGGCAATTTCTCTATAGATAATTGGACATTTAGGAGATTTGCTTAAATAATTTGTAATCGAGTACTAATTATGCAAATTATTATAGTAATATACTAATTGCATACATAATTAAAAATACATTAAATACAAAACTAATTCGTATAGTACTAATAATATCTGTACAGTAATTATGCAAAAGCTTAAAATTATGATTGTTCCTTCCTGTACTCAGAATTGTTTAAACTGACTATCTGTAATTCTTATGTAAAACATGATATGAGTAACTTGTTCCGTTCCGTCTCTAAAACTCAATGTACGTTTTAATGACCCCAGATCTAACAAGTTTGCACTGTAATGAAGGATTAATTTAAATTCAGCTCATATCATATCACACCACTCGACATTAGCCTTCCTTTTTCAAATGAACAACAGATAGCTATTTTCGTGATTCATTCCCTGCTGTCAAATGTAGAATTAGAGTCGTGCTGGATAGAAAAGTCGAGTTTTTGTTTGAAATTGATTCTGCACAAACACCAATTATGGCAAAAGACAAGTCAATGAAAACAAAAGTGAATACGGGCAGTGTTGTAATGCGCAACAATATATTGTTCTACAGGCCGTCACATATACACAGTCGTTAAATAGGTAATTCATTGTAATGAACCTCGTCCGTCATGCAAAATTTTATAAAGTAACCATGAATAATACTGCACGTATTTTGGCACCTGCATCACAAAAAGTTCAATAATAGTGTACCCCTAAATCCCCATTTTTTTAACGTGACAAAGTTTCCTATCACTTTTAAATGAGGTATGCATTTTAATTGATGACAATAAAGAATTTATGAAAATAAAGCATACGTATTGTACTCTAACCAAACCAAGTTTTTTGTTGCTCTGCATTTGACGACAATAATAATGACGAGTGTAGAACATACACACAGGTATGAGGACAACATTCACAGATTATTATTGTTGCTACCTGTAAACATAGACAGCAACCTCTCACAATAAATGTAAGCATGACCAACCACCAGGGATAGTTAATTTGCAACAATGGAGTAACCAGCTAATCTGGTAGATCACGTCATGACCCATTCCTTCCTTCATCATCCTTTCCTGTCGGCACCAATTTTCATCTCTATTCTCCATTCGCAATCGAGAAGGTTGGATTCAGTTCCAATTTCACTGTGTCCACGAACGGTAGCAGTTTTCATCCTATAATTTGATTAAATAACAACAATTTTGGAAAATGTCGCGTCTTCTTATTGCCGTTGCATTCTTGGTGGTAACTGTTGTCGCAGTGGATGTTGTCACCCGACCAAGTGAGTTTAATTTTTATATCAAATTCTGACTAAATATAAATGGTAGTGTCATCTACTTATAGAGAATTGCGCCGTGGGAACAGCATATACGAAGGATTGTAATTCATGTACTTGTGGGACAACTCCTTCTGCTGATAAGTGTAGCAAATTTGACTGTAGCAAGGAAAAGGGACCCACCACCCCCAGAAGTAATAAGGCATAATTATATATTTGTTAATTAGCAGCAAATATGGTGGTCAAGTGATTGCAGCCAAATTTTAACTTGAAACTTAATTTGTTCAGCTCCAAGTTCAAGCCGACCAGGAGTCTGCCCTACCAAGGTGACACCCAGACCTGGAATTGACGATTGCTCAAAACGCAATCAAACTTCAATCTGCAAAGTTGACACGGATTGCCCAGGTACAGTATAAACCATTAAATTCCTTATTGAAATAAAAATAACACAAGAATAATCTATGTAGCTTAAAATTTAAAATTTATTTTGACAGGGGCAAAGAAATGTTGTGAAGATGGATGCAAAGTTTACTTGTGCAGAAACGCAATTTATCCAAATACTCCTTAAGAATGCTGGTTACACAAATAATTATTTGAGTATTTGGTGTATTTGAGCAATACATCAATGTTGGTTTAATAGCATTAAGTTTATTATTATTAATTGAGATTTCAATTCAATAAATACAATTTGGTACCTATACATATAAATATTGTATTTTTAGTATTGATACTATGTCGAAAGAATTTTTAAGGGCACTGGAAAAACTTAACTGTAGTATTTACGAATAATAAATTGTAGCAACCGGTCATATATAACCCCCTTCAATATACCACCCTATGTGCAGCTGAACTGAACTATCTTTCATTCGATGTGTTTACCGAATTAATTTCTATTAATTTCCATATTACAGACTGCACAGACTTACTTCCCATTACTTGTTATATTGATTCTATTACGATTCTATTTAAGCATGAGATGTGTGATTCTCTACTTCGAAAGTTTAGAATGCTTAAAGAATTGAACCGGTCTTTTTCAACTAAGAAATTTCATATATTTTAAATTTTAAGAAAATATGAAACATTCATCCATATCAGTTTGAGGTATCAATGTTGAAATTAACTTCCATCGTCCTTATGATGTGGAAGTGTGGGATTAGGGGTAGAAGGAGAACGTCTCAATTTGCCTCCTCCTCCTCCTTCTGCATCAAAAGTCTCATCATCAGCATTCATCCTTGTTATAAATTGACCTAGACTCCGTTGACCATCGATTGTTTTCTCCAACTGCGAACACAAATTGGTGTAGTTTGTAATAATTACAACACCGCAACATTAATTGATAGTAAGAAGTGGACCTTTGTCAGTCTTTGTTTGAATTTTTGCTGTGCGCTTGCATACTCGGCTGTAAGTCGAGCAAGTCTGGTCGTTAATATTTCCACCAGAGACTCTATGATATGTAATGATATTAACATATTTAAGTCACTTCAGTTATCACTTCAAAGAATTTAAGGTTGAAAGAACTGACCCAATTTTGAGATTTTGTCACTAGTATTAAGCTGAGCCTGTCGTTCCTTTTCCAACGCTTCTTCATCAATGAGTCCATCCTTTAGCAGCATTTGTTTTCCACGTTCCAATAGCACATCTCTCGCTTCCGGGTATTCCTGAAATAAATTAAACAACTCAGTTAAAGTTATATTGTTCCGCACTGCATTTTTGGATATGGTATTAATTTGCACCCTTAAAGCATCCCATAAATCATCTTTAGACAAACAAAAGAGATCCGAGTACCCCACACTTCGCACATTTGCTGTTCTTCTATTTCCTGTTTTGTTTCCAGCAATATTCAGCAAACTAACCTGTTTACAAAGTTTATCATTAGAAATTATTTCAATTGTGATGTGTATGGGTATTTAAGATAAAGTGTGTATTTAACCTCGCCAAATACAGATCCACTCCCAAGGGTGACAAATACTGTTTTTCCATCGTCAGCTACAACACTCACCTTTCCTCGCTTAACTATGTACATTTCTCGTCCCACGTCTCCTTTGCGACAAATATAATCCCCAGGACTGAAAACCTACCACATGTATTTATGAACATCTGTATTTATAAATTTCCATTACAACTAAACCAAATAATACTAACCTGAAGCTTTAGCTGAAAAACAAAAACCAATCATTAATCCTAACTCATTGATTAGATTTATACCTATTGTTACTTGGATTTGAATACTTTACAAATATATTTCAAAAATACACCTATACCTTAAGCACAAGTTCCGTCAGTAATCCAGGTTCACAATCTTGAAATATCTTTACTTGCTTTAAAGTTCCTAAATGAACATGAATTGCAATTTCTGTTTTTAATTTATCTGGAAGAGCCCCTAATACCTGCGAAAACGTGTAAATAAAACATTATCATCCACTTTTGTCATTAATTTATTTCATTTATGATTAATTTGTTACCCTATCTTCATCTAGAGCTTGTTTATTCGTCCACAAGTAGTCGAACCACTTAATGACGCGCTTTTCTAAATCCTTTGTCACTTTGCGGAACACCATATATTGTTTTATGGAATCCATTTTGTCCTGGAATTCGGCTCGTGCTGCGTTCATATGGGTAATCATGCTACCAATATTTCCAACAATTGTAGCAAAAATCAACACGCCCACGAGAAAATCCGACACTACAAAAATATATTCAATGTCCATTTCTGGGGGTGGCACTTCTCCGATTGTCGTTAGGGTTAGGGTTGACCAGTAAAAACTGAAAAGAATGTTTTTGTTGTTATGAATCAGAAAATAATGTGAATCACTTACCTATAAATGTATTGATGCGAAAGGTCTGCATGTTTCCCATCAGTAATATTTTTGTACACCCAATTATCGCTTCCAAACCCAATGTAATAACTCATGGCAAAGTAGAAGCAAGCATTCCAGTGAATGATGACTAAAATGTACAACACGACTTTAGCGATTCGAAATGCATTGGGAAAAGTGGTACGACTTTCAGTTTTCTCAAAAAATTCGTTGAGCCTGTGCATTCGGAAGAGGCGATTGAGACGGACGATGACAGGACATGGAACAACTCCCCGACAAGTTGTGGGGTAGAAGAGGTAACCAAAATCCGTGGGTAGCAAACTCAGAACATCCAACTTGAAATACGTCGACCGGAAATAGTTGCTTCTCAGTTTTGACAGCTCTTTTACCATCATCCCTTCCTCCAAATATCCTGGAGAGGATGGCAAAAATGAAACAAGCATCTCCACAATTGATTGGATAGTTTAATAATGATAGAATGACTACCTTCGTGTGCATGAACAATAGAGTCCAACAAGTAAATTATGTCAGCAATACCATCCAAAAACCACCATGCTGTGGGAGAAAAGTATTTGTATTATGTGATGTAATGATTCATTAGTAATATGACATTGCTCATAAAGAAATGACCTGTCGGAAGAGAGTTTTGTAGTTCCCAAAATGTTGATCTTCCAATCACAAAGATAAGATTGTACATAACGGCAATTGATAGAATTCCTATCCACTGTAATAATATTTATATGCAAGTATATAACAATTAATATATTAATGTGAATCCATCATTTAATAACTATCGCAAAAACTAGTATATACAAAAATATTATTACGCGATAATGTGCAGGTTTGGAAGAATCAACGACACACTTTGCCAAAATTCCCTTCTTGCGTGTTTGCCACCACGAAACTTTCTCTGTGCGACTTGCAGACCTTTGACTTCCCACTTCACTCCCAGAACCTGCCCATCCAATCCCAAATTTCTCCAAGAAAGAATCAGGACGCTCTGGCTCTTTTGGAGCTGTCCGATTGTTTGCCCATTGGCGAAAGTTCTGCAATATAATGTATAATGAAGAAAGTTTAAATGAGAATGAAATGAATATATTTTTAACATTCGTCTACCTGTACAAGACCGACCACCCTCCGAATTCGAGGAACTTTTGAATTGTCATGTTGTTGGAATGGATCAAGATCTAATCGAGCTATTTCAGAGCATATGTCATCACTTGTGTTGGAATGGACGCTAGGTCTTGGTGCACTGTTGCTGTTATTTGGGCTTGAAGACCTTCTTAATATTGATTCTGGCGCAAGCTTTCCAGTGCTGACGGTTGCAATGGGAGCATCCTTTGTCGACAGAGCTTCGGCTGCTGCGGCCTGTTTGGTGTTGGTAATGGAAGACTCGTCAAAGGAAAGTCGGGGTCGGCTTCTGGGTGACACGGAGGACATTGTGTCGTCCCCTCCGGAAGGTACCTGTAGTAGCAAGGCTTTGGGCTTAGCATCGCTAATATTACTTGTATTCGATGGTAACTCAGAATTTGAATTCAGATTTGAACTCTCTTCTTGTGATGCCATGTCACAAATCGCTACCACAAAAGGCTAATTGTATTTTAGTTTGGACAGAATCTGTTACCAGCATGTCAATTCCATATCATTCACACTTTGGTGGACGAAACTGTCAACAAAACCTGTTGAATTTATTTCTTTCCGTCTAAATACCACTCACAAAAAGTTGTGTATTTTGCAAATTTAAGTGTAGTAGTTGTTCTCAAAACCTTTAATATTTCCTGTTTTCTGAGATGTTCCACAACGGGCGATACAACGGACTGAATGCGATACAACAGAAATAAATCCGAACTACGTGGATGAATGATGATGTAATTCTGGAGAAAGAAAAGGTTTTTGCAATTTCAGACTTATCGACCCATAGCGGCATCATATCTAACGACGTTCTATCCTCAGCCCTTAAATCATTTCTATACATACCTCTGCAGCATTCTACTTGTATGCAGAGTGGCTAAAGGTATTTGGCTAATCTAGAATATTCAGTGGAAATGGTGTAAATAACCAACCATAACGAAGGACTAGAGAAGTGAAACTTTCGCAATTATATCATACATTGGTTGGATCAAACATTGATAATCAAAACTTCCCCAGAGAATTATAGAATTTGGTGTAGCAGACATATTAACATCAATCAGAAATAAGCTACAATTCGGTTGAATACAATTTGATGATGACAAGATTGGATTTGCCATAACAGAGTCAGAGTCATGAGACGAACTAATTGTGTGCGTATTATAACGACGGGAGCAATTGGGTAACCCTTCCTGCTTTCTCTTTCCCCCTCCTGTGTAACAGTATCTGTATTGAGACCATGCAACATGCAACTCCATTATCTAATTACCCTTTTTATCCATTCTATACTTTCTTCCTCAAAATCCACCACATAACACTACCACTTTCACCCAGTTGCCCTATCCTACCACCTGACTGATGCATCCATCATCATATTACAAAACATGTAGAGTAAAAGTCGCACGTCGCACCGCTTTATGATCACAATCATTTTAACTTTCGAACCACTTAATATTATGTACTACGAACCCACCCAACGCGAGTTATGCTTATTTAATAGCCCCGTATCATTTTCATTATTGGGTCAAAAATGAGCAAAAATCATTGCAACTGTTTTGTTGGATATCGTTATAATGATTTTGTCGTAAATATAATTAATTGCTTACAGGCGCAACTCCATTACCTAATTATTCCATACATTATTATACTTAGGATGATAAAAACTACAAAATCAAATAGTGCATGACTATGAGTTTTTAACTAAAAGACGACAATGGCAAAATACATTATTCAACTCCAGTTTAAACAGCGTAACTCCTTACCGGAAATATGTATGTGTTCCCTCTTTTGTATCTACTATGAAAACTTTCACTTTAATTGTCCCATCTCATCTAAACTTATTTAATATTCACAGCCACAAAACCAGTTGTTCAATGTATTGTCCGATAAGGAAATAATCTTTTATAAAAATATAACTTCTGATATTGTATTCTTTTTTCGCCCGAATGCTTTTAAATACCCGTTAAAATTATGTTCGCCAATAATTATGCAATACAACTAAATTTATTCAAGTGGTCAATTTGATCCAGAAATAATAATAAATTCATACTAAAACTTACAAGAGAACAAACTGGCCATGCAACATGCGACAACTAACTTGAGGGGGATTAAGTCATATCATCAAAGGGGTTTAGAGTACTACGTGAGATAATCAGCAACGCCCTAATCAATCACGAATCCATAGGACATGATCATCTCAAGTCAACAGTCTGTAATCCGATCATCGAATTCTGACCCATTTCCGATTCACCTTATCTACTTTATTTTTTGTTTTGTTTTATTTACATCCTGCTTTCTTTCTCAGATACCATACATTTTGTACCTTTCTTCTCTGACTCCAAGCACTTCCAGCTCTCCCATTGAACAACTTACAACACGTTTGAGAAGGACGTTGATAAGTCTTTGAAAATACCCAGGTATATACAAAATGCATATTGTCCCTCTCCTATTTTCAAACGCTAGCAATATGAACATCAATTAAATGCTGATTTTTTTTACCAAAGGCCTTATGCCTATGACATGGCGTTTTGGAGTATAATTTTCTGATGTGAATGATGTACATATTTAATATAGAGTAAAATGTGCACATTATTATATTTGATTTAAATACTACTGCATCTGAAAATTTTGTTCTTTCAATTTTTAGTTAATACCATTGCATTATTTATGTGTCAGGTTTCGAAAATAAAATTCATTGCTAGTACATCTTTTCATGTCGCCCTTTTTTTTAATGCTGCATGGTGTTTCTTTGTCTCTTGCGTGATTTGTGCACAAGCCGAAGGAGGCCGAGTTGACAGAAATTGTGTTGAAATCTCACATAAAGACAGCACCAAAAAGCTGCTTATTGCGTGTGCACAGATGGGCTACCCAAACCACTGACGGAGACGGAAAGGCTCCTCCAATAAAAAGGCTCGATAAATTTGAAGGTGGCGTCGGAGTCCCCCGTTGATGAGACTGTTGCCAGCACCGTCACTACAACTAATGCCCATTGTGTTGATGGGGAAGGGGTTGGAGGCCACATCTGACAACACTGCTGCAGCCTCGACTGATGTGGTGATGGTGGGTGGTGTGTTACCAAAGTCAGAAAGTTCATCATTGTGATAAACAATTTGGACGAGAGGAGATCTCGACACCACGAACCAACTAACTCGATTTTTTTGTGTATAAAAATTGTGTTTAAAATTAAATAAATTTGACAAAAGTTATTTATAATCCCCCACACACACGTACGTCTACAATTACATCATTTAGTTTGGGGTGTGGTGGGTGCGGTTGGCCATAAAAACAATCTGGCCCCCATTCACTTGATTTGTTCAACCTCTTGCGAGGAGACGGATGTTCTGATGAAGAAAGTCCTTGTCTACGTCCAACCAACGGTAGGGCAGAGGGAAAGAAATACTATATACACTTACTTCTTACTGTAGTTTCTGCAATAGTAGTCGCAGCCCGTATTGAAATAGTTTAAATAAGTCTAAATATTTATTAATTGAGGGGGATTCGTTTGTATTTTTGTAGCAACAACAGCATGTGCAGCAAGTTCAACTCCAGGTAAAAATGCCCGAGCCAAATGGTATGGTAGCAAATTTAGGTAAGTGTGTTTTCATAATTTGTTTATTTGTATTTGATGAGAAGGATAAGTGTGTTGTCAGGTGTCTTGTCAGAGCGCGTTTATAACGATATGTGTTCTAATAGGACTTTTGGATTTGGCTCATCGTGAGTATCAGACTGGAGATTACGAGAATGCGGAAAGACATTGTATGCAGCTATGGCGACAAGAGACAACGAACACATCGGTGCTTCTTCTCTTGTCTTCCATTCATTTCCAGTGTCGACGGTTAGATAAGTGAGTGAGCTACTAGTTACAAGTGGAAAGCAATAATGACTTTGTGTTTTTCCTACATTACATTAATTTTGAATTTGAATTCACTTTAGATCTGCCTCGTATAGCTCGCTGGCAATCAAGCAGAATCCACTCTTGGCCGAGGCGTACTCTAACTTGGGGAATGTTTATAAAGAAAAGGGTCAGTTGCAGGAGGCTTTGGAGAACTATCGTCATGCAGTACGACTAAAGCCTGACTTTATCGATGGTTATATAAATCTCGCTGCTGCGTTGGTCGCTGCTGGAGAAATGGAGCAAGCCGTGCAGGCTTATGTAACAGCACTGCAGTACAATCCAGTAAGTGGTCTGAGAATTAGTGAAAATGATCCTTGAATGATCCTTCTTTAAGCGTGTAATTTAATACGTTTTTATTTCCATTAGGAACTGTATTGTGTTCGCAGCGATTTGGGGAACTTGTTGAAAGCATTGGGACGGCTTGATGAAGCCAAGGTAATTATTATAATGGTCATAGACAGTTCAATACCAATTAGCAAGAAGCTGATAAAAAAGATACGAATTCGAAAGTAGTGCAACACTGTAAAGCGTGGGTTCTGTAAGACAACCTACTGTAACTTTAATACGAGGCTTCTAAATTTAAAAAATCAGTTATTAGGATAGGAAACCGAAGTAACGTGAATTCTGTCACTGATATCCAGAATATAAATTTTTAAGTTAGTTCGATGTTCTGAATTCTGCTCCGTTGTTGATTCCAAATGGGCTTTCAACTAGGCCTTGGTGTTGCTAGTTCCATTCTTCACAAAGTTGTTGATTAGTCGCATTTATAGACATTTGCTGTGGGTTGAAAATTGGTAAAAACATAGAACCGCGATTGTGCGTATTCATCAGGCCCTTTGTTGCTAACACCAAATGCATCGCGCGCTGCGCCCGTCGTGAATCATCCAAGTCTACCAACCAAACAAATGCGCTGGATCATTTCAGTCAACATCGATTAATGGTCTACTTCAACCGTTCCTGCACCTATTACTCCCACCAATCGGAATGAGATTTCATCTGGATTCAAAGTTATTATGCTTTTCGTTTTATTATGGGTGCATTGAATTTTCTGTCTCTTGTTTTTGGTCGAAATTATCCTAATCCTTAATGTTTCACATTATTCTTAGAACTTTACATTATTGAATTGAACATGGATTTGATATTTTTGCCAGAAATGATTGTATATGTGATTGATACTTGTATTAGCACTCTTATTTTTGACGCTAGCCCTAAATGAAATTGAGATCGCGCGCTGCTAATGGACCAAAAATATGCAAGTAGCAACCCACATGCATGCGCTCGCGTTGCTTTAATCCAGCTCATTACCACTCATGACAAATATCAGGTTATAGATTAATTAATGTTCTTTTGGATTGATTCCTTAATTAATGATATTTTTGTTGTTACATGTGTCATGAGAAAATTGAGCTGTGGTTAATTTATGAAATAGATTTTTGGACAAGGGTAGAATTGGTCTAGCCCATTCGGAAGATACGGAAGTCGGTTCAGTGCATGGGATCCATATTACTTCGCTTTTCTTCACACTTGGTCCAATGGACTCCAAGATGAACTTTGATTATGAAGCAGGTCCGCCGCGTCATGTCAAAGATCGTCTTGGATCCATACGGACGAGCTGTTAGGTGCTTTGATTGTTCTTGCTCTGGTGTTACTGGGGATGAAAGAGGGAGTTGACTTTTACTAATGACACATTTCATTTTTGTGATTGTTCGGGTAAGTTAGGAGAGAGGTAGATAGGCCATCCTATCCTTGACTTGCACTACCTAATCCTCGTGCGCTCGCCACACTTGCCGTCGAATTCATCCTGGGATCATCTACAGTCAACCCTCGTGGTCACGTGCTTCTTCGTTCAAGGTGTTTTTGCTACCAAGAATTGAACAAGGAACGCAACGACAACCTTCTCCTATCCATCCTCTATCCAATCTACAAGTGTTGATCTTAACGTTGTTGTCAAATCTTAGTTTGTATCATGGTAATTACTATAATTATTCTTCTGCTCAAATTTTCCATCATTTAATTACTGCTGCTCGTTTTCCACCTTGTATCCACGTACTGATTGCAAAATAGTGAAGTAATCGTGTATTGAAAGTAGAATTGCGAATGCAAAAACAAAATCTCGCTTGATCGTGGATGCAAGGTTTATCCATTCTTATACTTTTACCCGATTCCATGGTATGAAACTCATGTTTCATTTTTGATTATATAGATAGCTAGTATTAAGCTGTCGATTATCTCAGTTCAGTTCCTTGCAGAAATTTTCCAATCCCATATATCCTTATCCATTCCTGTTGTCACACTCGCGCTGCGCTCGCAACTCCACATCTGCAATGATTGACCCACCAAGAAAAAAATTGAAGATCCACCCACAACTTGCGCTGCTCTTGTGTTATCAAAGCCTTGTGCGCTCTTTTGCTAAAAATTTCAGGTTCCTCGCGCTCTACTGGTTAATTTATAATGTCGCAGGGTTCGCGCTGTTATCGTAGGTTTGCGCTACGCGCTGCGTTCTTCACATTTTATGCCCAACAAAACAAGCCGAAGTATAAAGCAGTCTCTCGGTAGCATCCTAATTGCGCTATTTAAATTAATTATTAAAGGAAAATTGCATGCAACTGTGCGCTGCGCTGTTAGATGTGGAAAAGAATAGTTTTATTCTTTGGCAATTTATAAGAAATGATGCAACTTGAACTGATGGCAAAACTCGTTATCTTATTTTTTGAATTCGTTAATTTATAAAATATAATTAGGAGGATTAAGCTAATTGATTTTTCTTTGATTTACACTCCCATTCCTTTCTCATTCAATATCATTGATCTCCTACCTAATTTACCTCTACTGAACTGACCCACCCCTCGATTACCAAATGTTCCCTTCTTCACTATCATTTTCACAACTCAAGGCTTGCTACCTAAAAGCCATCGAGACGAGACCAGACTTTGCAGTAGCGTGGAGCAATCTTGGATGCGTCTTCAATGCATTGGGAGAAATATGGCTCGCTTTGCATCATTTTGAGAAGGCAGTGACGTTAGACCCCAACTTTTTGGACGCGTACATCAACCTCGGCAATGTACTTAAAGAAGCTCGTATATTCGATCGGTATGTATATCTACCTCTACATTTATGTTGTTCCTTGTTTAATTTATAACTTATTATTTTATTTATTTATAGTGCTGTCGCTGCATACTTGCGGGCGCTTAACTTGAGCCCCAATAATGCCGTTGTACACGGAAATCTTGCTTGCGTATATTATGAGCAGGGGTAAGTTTATCACAATATGTACAATTATCATATATTTCACAGAATGATTATATTTAAACTAATTTATGACATTTTTACAGCTTTACGGATTTAGCAATTGAAACATACAAGAAAGCCATTGAACTGCAAGCAAACTTTCCTGATGCGTACTGTAACTTGGCTAACGCGCTGAAAGAGAAAGGTTTGGTCAAGGATGCGGAGGATTGTTACAACACCGCGCTTCGATTGTGTCCAACACATGCCGACTCACTCAACAACTTGGCAAATATCAAAAGAGAACAAGGGTTCATTGAAGAAGCAACGGCTTTATACAACAAAGCGCTGGAAGTTTTTCCAGAGTTTGCAGCCGCTCATTCGAATCTAGCTTCCGTGCTACAACAACAAGGAAAACTGGCAGAGGCGCTGATGCATTATAAAGAAGCTATACGGATTCAGCCCACGTTCGCTGATGCTTACAGCAATATGGGGAACACGCTGAAAGAAATGCAAGATATAACTGGTGCCCTAACATGTTATCAAAGGGCAATTCAAATCAACCCTGCATTTGCAGATGCTCATTCGAATTTAGCGTCCATTCATAAGGACTCCGGGAACATCCCCGAAGCCATTCAGTCTTACAGGACTGCGCTGAAATTGAAGCCGGATTTTCCAGATGCATATTGTAATTTGGTCCATTGTCTACAAATTATTTGTGATTGGTCGGATTACGAGGATAGGATGGACAAATTGGTATTTACTTGATAACTTTACACATTGCAATTGTAGCCATTTGTATTTTTTGTCTTTATATATAATTATAATCCATAGGTCAAGATTGTGGCAGATCAACTGGAAAAAAATCGTCTCCCATCTGTCCATCCTCATCACTCTATGCTCTATCCCTTAACTCATGAACAACGACGACTAATTGCTGGCAAACATGCGTTGATGTGTGCCGACAAGGTTAGTAGCAATACAGTCGTTCAGCACCGATTCACCCGATTGTATGAATAACATAAAATTGACATACATTATTTTTATTTATATCAGATAACGGTATTGCACAAGTTGCCTTACCCGTACCCGACTATCCTTGGCAGAGAACGGCTGCGAATTGGTTATGTTTCATCTGACTTCGGCAACCATCCGACATCTCATTTGATGCAGTCGATTCCAGGATTTCATCGTCGGGAGAGTGTTGAAATATTTTGCTATGCGCTAAGTCCAGATGATGGAACCACATTCCGTTCGAACATTGCTACAAAAGCTGAGCATTTTATAGATTTGTCTGGGGTAAGATTGTTGTACACTTGAGTGACAGGAATGAATTTGCGAGTTCATAGCAAATATTGTTTTCAGATTATGTGCAATGGAAAAGCCGCAGATAGAATTCATGCTGATGGAATTCATGTTTTGGTCAATATGAATGGATATACAAAGGGAGCAAGAAATGAAATCTTTGCTTTAAGACCAGCTCCCGTTCAAGTTATGTGGCTGGGCTATCCAGGAACTAGTGGTGCTAATTACATGGACTACATCATTACGGATAAAACAACGTCCCCAATTGAATTTGAAAGCCATTACAGTGAAAAGTTTGCCTACATGCCATTCACATACTTTATTGGAGATCATAAGCAAATGTTTCCTCATTTGACGGAACGAGTTGTTGTCGGACATTCTGACTCTAAGGTATTACTGAATTCTCGTATTGGAGGTTGAAATTGACAATGTTATAATGTTTAATTTATGTCTTCTCTCATTTACAGAATGGTGGTGTGCCAGACAATGTGACGGTCATCAACGCCCCGGATTTGAGCCCTGTTTTACGACACGCAGATGTAAGAGAAATTACGGAAATTGTACAAGTGACATCGTCGCCGGGCAGTTCAGCAACCACGTCCATGTCTATATCGTTGAAAGTAGCTGAATTACCTAACTCTACCGCCATTGATGTAAGTTCCAAACTTGTCTATCGTTGGTTCTTGTTTCTTTAATTTCTTAAAAAATTGTAATATTGGGAATGGTTGTTTGAACAGACAATGATCCGTTCTGGCCATGTGCATACCACAGTAAATGGACTAGTTCTTCAAAATGGTTTGGCTACTCCTCAAACTAATAACAAAGCAGCTACTGGCGAGGAAGTTCCTCAGAGCATCCTTGTTACAACTCGTGTACAGTACGGTTTACCAGAGGATGCAATTGTTTATTGCAACTTTAATCAGTTGTACAAAATTGACCCTCCTACACTTAAGATGTGGGTAAATGTAAGTAATGCGAATGCCGTGCTTATTAAATATGTTACTGTATTTATCCAATTAATTGCAAACTTTAATTTGAATCAATTAAATTCCGTAGATTTTGAAAAGAGTCCCCAACGGTGTTTTATGGCTGTTAAGGTTTCCTGCTGTTGGAGAAACTAATATTCTTGCCACTGCGGCTGCCTGGGGATTACCTCCTGGCAAAATAATTTTTAGCAACGTCGCGGCTAAAGAAGAACACGTAAGGAGAGGACAGTTGGTGGACATCTGCCTGGACACCCCCTTGTGTAATGGGCACACGACATCGATGGATGTCTTGTGGGCAGGAACTCCGGTTATCACTTTGCCACTGGAAAGCCTTGCTTCTCGCGTTGCAGCATCCCAATTGAATTGCTTGGGTGTCGGTGAGCTCATTGCAAAAAGCCGAGAAAACTATGAGGAGATCGCTGTCAGGCTGGGAACAGATCGAGAATTGTAAGTGATTTTTATTTTCCCCTTCCTTTCCGTGATTTTGTATGCATATTAATTATACACACGTTAATTATTATGGACAACTTCATTAAAACACAATTATATAAATATATATTAATCATTTGTAATCCTTTTTTACAGTTTAAGAGGAATTAGAGCCAAAGTCTGGCAAGGAAGAATGGAATCAACTCTGTTTGACGCTGCAAATTATGCTGCCGATATGGAGAAGCTGTATTTGAAGATGTGGGAACGGCATGAAGGTGGCCAAACACCTGACCACATTACCGAGCTCTCGGTCGTTTAGTCATACGCAGTTAATTTTGAAAATTTAATATTTTTATTGTACCGACTTCAATTCTTATGACACTTTTTCACGGGCGATGAAAATTGTTTGGTTGTTAATTTGAATTACTTATATGGCTTTCCTTTCGTTTGTATTTTCCTATTTTCTTCATATATGTGGCGAAACATAGTTATAATAATTATTTATTTTTGACGAAATGTAGGACTTTGGCTAAATTTAATTACTTTAGGCAATTGCCATAAATTACGGGGATGAATAGAGTTAGTTCTGTTGGTTAGTCTAATATTTGTTTGATGATTCTGCGACTTGATTACCCTTCTATGATGTACATAATACACAATGAAATAGAAATAGTATCGCGTGCTCTTAATAAATTTAAAAAAGCCAACGTAAGATTTGTACGTTGGCATCTACCTTTGTTATTATGAATAATGCAGTACATATTATGCGCTATATAAATGTTCCAATTCCGTGTTTGATCTGGCGTATGCACGTATTGGCTGATTGTCATACGATAATGATGATTTGATTTGCTGGTTGGGCCACTTCGTCATGTTGATAAGCCAGAATCTCTCTAAACAGCTATTCATGGGTTACGGTGACTTTGTATTATTAAACCCGTTGTTGTATTTATCCACATTGTATAAAGTCGAAAACATTTACTGGATATCTTAAGTATGTATTTGATGTATATATGTTTTCCTTGATAATGAAAATATCAGAAAACTCGTCGACAGTATATGGCTTCATATTGTTAAGAAGATGAGCACATTCTGTTGATAATGAAATGAGTGATTTATGAATAATCCCGATATGTTAAACGAAGAAAGAAATGATATTATCGAGAAAGATTAGATAAATATTGAAATAAAAGTAATTAATATTTTAAGAGGGCAGTTTGTCTATTGATGTCTGTGATGTCAGCGGATTATTTGCATCTTGCATGTTTTCCTTGCATTCCACGAATTGGGAATACAAATTGATGGTACTACAACTAGCCACCAAAACATACATTGTGTGAAATGAACTGTACTCAGAAAGGAAGAAGAATGCGTGCAATTTTTTGTGTACTGGAATTTTGGCAAGTGACCTCAGACGCTTATCCATCACAATCAATGGGCAATCCTATTTTTAGAAAGCACAATTCCTATCTATTTGATTCATCCAAAGGCGTGCCAAGATTTTAAGAAAAAGCTCAAATCTACAGCTTTTAGTCCCACTCCATCTAAATGTCTCACAATTCTGAAATGTGCATTTGGTAATGCTTGTTTGCATGCTTTTCCTTATTCATCTACAAAGGTATGCTGGTCATCATGACTGACACGACATGAGCACTCTTTTATTATTACATAGTATGTAATATTATGTACTTTCGTGGAGAATGCAGATTTGGTCCATATTATAATCCAACTATGGAAATTTAATATACATGAGAAGGTGATTCTGAGATAGGATACAAGTTCAAACTCCTTGTCAGACAAACAACGCTTGTATGTATAATTTGTATAATTGTATGTATGCATAATTTGACAAGAAAGGAAGCATAATTTTTATCTATCATCGTCCTGTCCTACCTGCATCAGTGACCAATGTGCTTTTGTAGATTAAACATTATTTGTAACTTGCTCCAGGATTATACTGCAAATTTTACTGTAAATTTCTTAGTTTCTGAATTTTTTATTCTCCACTGCATTATGGCAAAGTCCACACCCTTCAACTCTGATTATGGTCAGATACAAATACACAATGGGCGAACATTGGAAAGACGTGTCGTATTTGAAGAACCCGACGATCCTGTAGACGGTGGCATGGAGGCATCAAAGCTGGTAAGAAAAATAATAATAAAAAGTGCTCAGTTCTCCATTTGAAATTTGTGTTATCAATTTGTGTATGTATTCTATCTAAACTATTCATGATCCGTACAGTTGTATACTCATACTGAAGTTGAAGTCAAGCGATATCGAGAAAAATCGACACGGTCAATGCGTAATTTTCGAATTCAAAAGGTCATCTCTCCATACATGTTCTTCACCGAGTTTGACTTTGACAAACCCACTCGCGGATTCAGGGATTGGAGAGATGCTATGCAAGACTTTTACAACAATGATCCGGATAACTCCCTGAAAATGTTTGAAGTGGTAAGTCTGCGTCATTATTTGTCATCTTTTTAAAAATTGCAAAGGCTGGATAGCAGTGAGATATATAAGCTCATAATTATACAGAGAACCTCTTACCTGCTGAAATACCGGTGTTACGCTTTTCATGATCCGGAGACTGGGTTGTGGGAGCGAGTGCGTGTGATGAAGTATGACATAAGAACTGAATCCGCCGAGATCTACATGTTCGAACAGAATGAGTTTCGAATTGTACCAAAACATTTGATAATGGAACTCAACCCTGACTTTTCTGTAAGTTGTGTTTATTTTATATGATATGTCAGAAATTTGAGTTCTACAATTTGATTTTTTTCTTGTCATATAAAGACATGGACAGCATACGGCTTCCCAACACACTTGCTAAATATAAAGCCTGCAAATGGTGCTACACATTGGTCAAAAGAAGCAGTTGATTATTTTAAGAAGTTGGTCATGGGTAAAAGCTTTAACACGATTGTGATCACGAGGACTCTAATCCCTTTCCCGGAAGGATTTCCTGAAGTTATCGAACATCTTGGAGTTTGTATGATACAGAGATTACCTAAAAAGAAAATTACGCTTCAAGCAGAAATGGTTAAGGCAGGCTTTGCAGAGGCAACGGGTATTTTGTAAGCTATCTGCATACACAACATTCGTTCTTTAAAAGTAATATATCTAATAATGAAATAACACCTTTTGTTTTTTTTATACACCGATGTTTAGAGGTGGATATGACGAGATGATGGAACATGGAACTTGCAAAATTGGCAGATTTGACGTGAAAGCATTTGAGAGGGAACAAATTGAAAAATTTGCTCTGGCGATTGGAAAATTGACTCTGAGCCGCCCACCAACTGCAACCGAGGTTTTGGAGAAGCTAAACGAAAAGATTTCAAAATCAGAGGCATTACGTACAACCATGACTCGTGAGGATTCTTTAAATTCGAATTATTCAGCTGAATGTTTCGAGTTTATCCCAGACATGTTTACAATGCATGATTCAATTGAAGGTGAGTTGAATCCCCTCGTACACTGTTGAAATACTGATGAAGCTGATTATAGTGAATTATCAATTCTATGTATCTGTAAGTGCTTTTAAGTAGGTCTTCAAAAAATGTAATTGTTATTTGCAGATAATCGGGCTCATCTCCCCAACATTTTTAAGAAAGCAATATGTCAAGTTCGATTTTCTCACATTACATCTCCCAGCGTGCTTTATGTTCAGTTGGAGAAGAATATCAACGAGCTTCGAGAAATGGAGACTGCATTGAGCTTCATTGTTCAAGATGCAGATGCAATTCCGTGGGAATCTACACATGCAGGTCTTCAGATTGCTTGTCTTATTCAAATCAATCGTTACCAAGAGCCGACTTGGGTGCGAGCTATAGTTCGTCATTGTATGCGTGGTCTTCAACTTTGCAAGGTACACTATAATACCTCTCTCATCTCCTTACACTAGTAATTTAAAAAAGGACATCTGCATATTTATATATTTTTCTTTGCACTAGGTTATTCTTGTGGATTACGGATCAGATGTTTCTATCAAGCCTCATTTTACACGTTATCTTCCATCCTACTTCCAAGAAATTCCAAGTTTTGCTTTCCGTGTTCACTTAGACTCTCAAGCATTAGTTCCTACAGGGGGAAGGCAGTGGTCAACTGATGGGACGGATACCTTCAGAAAATACATGACTCTCTGGAATAGTGTATGTTCACAGAATCATGATTCGTCCATTTTCATCTATTTAACACTACTCATTGACTATTTAATAATTTCAGCAAATTCCAATATATTATGTGTGGCTCTCTAAATCCGAAAGTTTCATTGAACTGCAAGATTATAACCAAGATCTGCACTGGGACCACTTAACTCATAAATGGCAAGCTACCGCAACTCGAGTCTCTCCTATAAATGCTGCTATCAATTGCAAGAGTGACTCGCTCCTGCTTCGGAATTATTACACATCAGTTGGAATTGATGTCATGTTTGAAATAATGCACAAGGATGACAAGTACGATTATGCGTGAGTTAAAAACCCGAATTTAAAACCAAATGCTAATCAATTATAACGCATTTAAATATATTTCGATCACTCATTATCTCACAGATTTGAATCATTGGGGCAAATACTTTGCGAATGTGGTTTTGGAACTCGACTAACGCCTCTACAATCCATGGCTAGACAACACAACAACATAATATTGTCCTGTCTGAATGAAGGGTACGTGGCTTCCCAAAAGAAGATTGTGAATTCCAAGGATTGAAACGATTAAAATATTCTACGCAGTAATTAATTAGTAACGGTAAGAGAGTAATTTATTAGTTAGATATACACTAGAATTAACCTCTTAAGTATAGTTGAATGAATGTAAGAATTTATTTTGGGAATGAGTGTCGAATTATTGTGTATGAATGCTACATTATTAATTATTAATTATTATAGGAAAACATTTTATATTAGACTATGGCTATGATCTCCTTCTGAATACTTCTGAAGAGTTCATTTCAGTCATACATGAATTATCGGTGAATAGTCGAGTTGGGATCTAAGACCTATCACTTATCTTCGGATAAGAGGCAAATCTCTTCTTGTACTCGAAAGCAACGCTTTAATCTAAAGACTGCTTAGGCTTTAAGAATCCTTATAGTTTTATTTTCGGATGTGTCGCATATAATATGAATTGTTTGTGGAAATATCTTTGTTGAAATATTGTCATAAATCAGTTGAGTTGTTATTGTTTTAATAAACTGGAGAAATTCGTTACATCACACACACCGAAATTATCTTTATTTAATTTGCATGGACAATCAAACGCATTAAAGCAATGTACCAACAACTAGACCAGTACATCAAAGCTGAAAAGTGGGTCAGAGACGAGAGAATGTGTGTGCAAAATTTACGAACATGCAAATAAACTGTGTTATCGACATGAGTAGTGTGAAGAGGGTCAGGACAATGGACGGGTTATCAGGAGACGAAGGAAATCTCCGTCTGGTGCTCTACAAATGAACCCAGACAGAATATAACGCCGAAAAATACCATGATTTCATCACAACGAACCAACCCACACACTATGTGCATCTGATGTTTATACAACATAAAATAAAGTGTTTCGTTGTCACTTATCCAATTCCACCAGTAAGTTCCATCCATGTATGTATGTAGGTATCATCAACCTTTGATGATAATAATAATGCAGAAAAACCTAATTCCCATCAAATTCGACTCGATTTTATAAAAAGAGCAGAACAGAACAGAACTTAATGCCATTTTATTCGCAGGTTGTTGCCAAATCCATCCAAGGCATAATATGTATTGTACTCGTATGTACTCAATGGGAGAACAAACCATAAAAAGCAATGCATATAATATCTATTACAAGTACAAAAGAAATCCAGTGTCAAAAATCATAGCTGGCAAACAAACACTCAGTAATTCTGTCTGGCTGGACTCGCACTTTGAGATAGCCAGAGTCACGCCGTCTACTCGATGTTTCTTTGCGCATATTTATTTAGATAATTTTGTCCTCTCTTCACCAACTATTACATTACATTACATCTGCATGTGCAAAATGTTGGCATCAGTTTTGGGAAGTTTATTAAGTAGACAGTTTACACTTTGGTAAGAGAAGAAGGCACCAAGAGAGCTGATGAATGGTTTATGAATGAGACGTTGAGGCACCTTTACCCATATTATGAGAAAGGCTAATGGGTTGGGTGACTGACTAGTTAAAACATTGTGACATATGATGCTATCCGTTGGAATATTGTTTGCAATTTACTGGACATTTTTAATTATTATTAATGTGTGACGACGATGACTGCATAAAGTTTGCAAAAGCAGACTATTTTCGTACCAGCAAAAAATAAAAATTTTATAATACATTAATACTACGATGTTATTATTGGAACACTACTTCTCAGCAGACGTGTATGTAGTAACAGGAGGAAATGTGATGAAATCTTGTCACTTGTAGGTATTACGATTACTTGTATTTGATGTCTTGTCCAAGTTTCGCACGCTTTTATGCAATGAAAATGCATTTAGAACTTGGGTTCATTCACGATAACTCCCTCCGTATCTAATAAAAGACTACATTTAATGATACACCATAAGGTTCTGAATCGGTTTTATTTTCGTAGGCTCACGATTGCAGTTTAGTGATAATAATAATGATGATGACAAGAGTGGGATTCCACGTATAAATGTTTTATTTACGAATTTGATGATCATTCGTTAAAAACTTGCGTGCTGTTGGCTATGTTCAATTGAAGGGGATTCTCCCCTCCAAAGACTTACTCGATCGTATGAATTGCAATCATCTAAAAACCGATAGATTGGTTTCTGCAATCATTTTTAGACGACATGGATTCTAGCCTTTCATGGTTGCATTATGCGATTATATGTATTACATATGTATACAGTCAAGATTTGAGGAGCACGATTAAAATTTAAAGTTGTATTTAAAAAAGTGGTTTCACGAAATAAGTGTATATGCAAATGCTGAAAGAGCACCCTTCCTGGCTTATACCCTAGTTTATGCCCAATTCTTATCGTTTGCTAAAAATAAGTGAGCGAATAATGTGCGTGCGAATATTGCGACAAGAATTAAATCTCAATTGTAACGATGAAGGAATGAGATATGTATATGCATGCAAATATAATATCATGCAGCCGCAAGTTGACAGGTTGGCCACAGTTAGAGCTTGAGGGGGGTGATAAATACAGGGTATTTTCTAATATAGCTTGTAGCATGTACAGAATTTTATAAAAGTTTGCTTATTGTGAGAGTGAAGTATTTTACTTTAGGCTCTATTTCCCTTGGTCAGTTCTGCAATAACTTCAGGGTGGCGTTTTCAGAACAGCGAATATACTCACGCACACCAACAACCAACCTTTGTTTAAGAATAAATGAAAATGATTTGCGTAATTTTTATTGACGTGTGTCCATGTTGGGGGAGGGAACTGGTTGATAGAAGTTGCATGCGAATTATGAAATATGAATGCATTCTTGTCATTACCAATACTGCATAGGTGCACATGTGAAGTGAAATGAAATGTTGAATATGTTATATATTTGGTTTCGAATATAAAGCAAAAGCGTTTAATAGCTTGCACAGTTCTTGACCCGCTCAAGCCACCCCATACGAACCTCCCCTTAGAAGGGAGGGTATATATGTATTACGAATTTATGCAAATGAGTAAATTGTGGGACTAGCAAAAACTCACAGAAAAAACGCAATGAAATACTAATAGTATCTATTTTGCATCAAATAAATACCATTAAATATCGATATGATATGATAGCAAACAATTGTACGGAAACCTTCACCTTTATTAACTTAGGCGGTAATGTTGCTGGGCCCTTCCTTTTCCACATTGTAGCAACGTAACGACAACACCCTTCCTCAATTGTCTGGGGTGTTGTTGTTTATTCTTATATCCTCTACGCACTGGTTGTAACCGTGTGAAACGGTTTTATCTTAATTTAGCCAGTGTAATTAAGATTAATGTCATCTAGAAAACTGAACAATGTTTCACGGTACTACTACTGATGATGCTAGATTGCATTCTTATCATGCAACTAAAGCAGATGAGATAGAAATATAAGTACTTGTTTTACTGCATGCATTACATTTGTGTTAGGATCCTATCTTTCTGACAGGTTTATGGAAGTTCAACTTGCATTTAAAAAATGGGAAACAATGATATAGTAAACAATAATAATGCCAGGTTTGTTGCAATACATAAGTAAGTGCAATTTTTGGCCAGTTTGCGAATACCAGGAACATATACACATAAACAATTGTTACAACCAACACCAACCCTTGAAATAATGAGCTTATATCATTACATACTGTGGTTGTAATAAAACAAAAAAATGGAGAGGGGAGATATTAAGTATTATTATATTGCTGGTTGTTGGTGTATGTATTCTCATCAGTGTGGTTTCTTTCCGGTTTCTACCTTCTCCATTTTAAACCTACCAAATAAATAAAAAGTGTATATGTTGAACACCACCAACTGACCAGTGGGTTGGAGGTGGTGTTCAACGACATCCACGCCCTGAGGGGCTATACCATAGTCGCCTCAGCGCCGCAGCAGCATCTTGTTTACAGCTTTTATTTTTATAAGTATTTTTGCTATTCATCCACAAACTACATATATACAACGTTTCCTGCTACACAATACAATCAAGCAAACGCATCATCGCAGTTATTATGGAGATTGGTCGATGATGTCAATTTTAACCACAACAGTAGCACGCACCAATAATAACAGGAATTCTTCCTGGTGTCATATTTGTTTGCTTACTTGCTTGTTACATACACATTAAAGTTAATGGTCTTAAAGAGAATAACCCTGGAAAATGAATCCACCATTGTGAACAAGGATACAAAAGTGTGCATTTTGGACTCTTCTACTCTCGTGAAGGCAATGACCAGATTTTTAGTTTCTTGGCTCACCGTTGCGTTGATATAATCCACATAAAGCGATACAACCACCAAACAACCACTATAATAATACATACATACATACACGGCTCGCTCATCGCGCTATTTAATTACTCCTGTTGCGCGGCTCATGCTTTTTTTTTGCGAAATAAATTGAAAATTGCTTTAAAAGTTTGAAACTCTAGTTTTCATTTCTATGTACATTAATGATATTGAATTAGATATTACTTAAAGAACAATTACAAAGCAAATGTATACATAGATAGAATGCGAATTGCAATAAGATTCAAGTCAAACTCAACAGATTGCAGACGTATATTTCACTGATATTGCAATTGCTCAAGTTGTGTGTGCAAATCCGAAAAGCCATTTTTGGACAAGTTGTTTGGCTTGGGCGTTTTTGTTTAGCGTGGTTGGTGAATCATGGGGCCCTGCGTCCCGTGTTTCTCATTTCTTGGTAACGGGGGGATTGGCTGAGTCAGGGAAGAAATTGAGCGTCGTGCATTGCATTGCTCGCAATAATACAATTCTTCATTTATTTTGCACAACATCCCATCTCTTCACAATACACAGCCCCCATAATATGCCACACCAGACCCATCATCATAGTGTATTAGCAAAATGCAGTTACACCACTACAGGATCGTTCTTGTGAGTATATTGGCATCAACAAAGTGTAAAGGACGACAGGGAAGAAGAAGCGAATTTGCTTATTGTGGCTCGTTTCCTGTAAATAACTATAACACGGTCTAACGCTATACATACATACAGATATACAGGGATTATTATATGGATGTGCAAGTGAGTAGATTTGCAATGCGGTAGCAAAAATCCGGAGGTTGTTTTATCCCGTTGTTTTCATCATTCCCATAAAGCCTCCCTTCCACCATCAACCATAGTGCAGTATATATATGTACACGTAATAGTGTAATAGTAAATCCTATGCCAGTTAAATTGAAGAAACAATCAGAGAAAGAAATTTTATGTTTGCTCAGTTTTGGCTCTGCAAACGGCATTTAATGACTCATCCAGCTATATCTCTCTGCTGCGGTCTCTTCTTCTTTTTTTGCCTCCAACAAGCTTCTGCAACAGACTGGGTGAAATTGCAGTAGCAAAATCATAAACTTCTCTCCTTTCCGTGAATCCGTAAAAAATATGACTGCACTTTTACTTATGACATAAAGTATAACGCACCCGGAAAATATACACAAGATATGAAATCACGTTACGCATTACATTTTGAAAACAAAATAAAGCTTGACTCTTCTCTATTCTGACATCCATAAAATTCATATTAAAATTAACTCTTCATTTCATTTAATCGTCATCTTATCTTTCTTAACTTGTGTGTGAGACACGACGACGAGTGTGTAATTTCTACTTGACTATGCAGGCAGCAGCAAACGTAGTGAAATGTTAGTCAATAGTATTTAATACACTATAGTGCGAAGCAAACTGTTATTAATAAACAAAAGCTGCAGAAAAACTCTGTCATTTATGCGAGTATAATCTTTTACTGGAAAAAATTAAGCAATAACTAAACAACCATTATGCATGACATTTGTTGGCCTACTCAAATTTTCTTCCTATACACCGCTGGGATTTCTATTCCCAATTAGCACATGCTTGTATTTCCGAAAATTGGCCAATTTGACTAAATATGTGTATACGCTTGTAAGTCTTTCTTTCCTCAGTCGAACTATTATCAATGTAATTTGCATGATCTATCGAAACCACCTCATACAGATGGAAAGGAAAATTAGAAATTGTGAATGAAGAGTAACTGTTTTGTTTACAAAGTGGTGTGGTTAATAGTTTGAAATAGTTAATTTTGCATCATATGACTTATTTCTAATCATAGGAGGTAGGTAAGGTAAGGTTTGTAAAAGAGATAATAACGGACACTGAATAATGTGAATGTACTGTCATCATCGGACCAACTCCACTACTTGAATGAGGACTAAAAGCAAGTGGTAAGTTAACTGTAATTAGATGTTTTGTTGAGGTTAGTGTGTCAATATACGTCGTAGTAGTCGCTTAATCCACTTTTCCTACAACACAACACAAAACACACCATAATATCATGACAGTACAATAATCATATATAATAATCATAATAATAATAATGTTCAATCAAAGTATAGCTCAGATTCGAGTAATTTTGTACGTATTGATACAAATCTGAGTTCCACTAAACTATTAATTTCTTATTCCCAAGTTTATTTAGTAAGTTATTTTTGAAAGGTTAAGGGTTTTGATTACTTACATTCCAGAGCGGAATTGATTTGACAGTGAATATTGTAGAATATACGTACGATATGAGAATATATGAATCATAGGCTATGCCCAACTGATTGATCCTGATTGATCTTGACTGATTGATCTTCTTCGTAAGTTGTGATTCTTGGGCATGAACGCCATAAATTTTGCAAACCTTATTGCTCAATGTAAGTAAGGTAAGTTCGACTTTTCTTAACAGAAATACAAAAATCCAATACAAATACAAAATACAATAAATACAAGTGTCTTAATTATACGTACACTAAAGTAGCGTAGCACTGTCTTGCATAAATACTGAAATTAAACTTGAGATAATTTCCAGGAAGGTTTAATTGCTATCTGTATATGTTTGCATTAAGCAACGCTAATATCAATACTGGGATCAATTACGTGTATTTAACTATGTGCCCAAATAGTAATTAAGATGGACGGTGGTATATTGAATATAAAATTGATTTTCAGATATTATGCATAAATCATTTTAATTTGTCCAAGTAGAATTCCAATACTACGTATGGACACAATCAAATCAGAGTAACAAGTATGTAATATTGTCCAACCTATGTATGTGCCAATAATAACGTAGTACATAATAATAATAAGTAATGAATACTGCGTGTAAAAATCCCGGAGTTTGCAATATGTCTGAATTACTGATTGGAGGGTGCATTTGAGGTTATGGTTGTGTCGGTGTGTAAAAATGCTCGTTACATTTTTCCACTTGATGTCCGTTAGTGAACTTTGGACGATTGGATGGCTGGAAGTGGTTTTGGCAATGTCTGAGAGTTGCCAACTTGCATTATTTGTTACCAGCCAATAGAATAAAGCTTGATGATGATGATGCAAGAGCTCGTCATTTACTTTGAGAGATAATGATAAATACTTTTAAGAAGCGGCAAGATTTTGCCACGCCAACGCCAACCATTTTGGCGCCTAAGCCAACGGTCAACCTGTCACTCGGTTATTTTTTGCAAAGATGCAGCCCTCAAAAACTGCATTAAACATAAAATCTCAAATGTAGTGACTCGTGTAATAAAATTGTTAATTACTATGATGGCCGATTTACTGCTTTTCCAGTAATTTGTTGATTATCATGGTAGCGGAAAAAATTGGCTCGTAAAATGGTGAACGAGCAGATGCGATCCAAAACAAACGGGATTCTACCTGTGCAACTGTTGTTGTAATTTTATAATGCACGCTTGTGTTTTTAAACATTAAAAAGAAATAACACATATATACTTAGTTCAAAAATGAAATAATGCAATTGTAAAAGTCATTTATTCACTTTTTCAATCATTCATATTTTACAAAAGTAATATTTTATGTGCATCAACTTGTACACGACAATAAAATTTTATAAAAGTTATTACCCACCACAACACTTCTTTCCAGAACAGCTTTATTGCTAGCATGGTTTGAGTTCCTTTGTCGCATTTGTCCCACACAAACCAGAGTCACAGAAATGTTTGTTTGGTAGAGAATTAATTGACAGCGTAGTGAAGGTGTATAATTTTATAATAATTTTTGATTGAGAAAACAAAATGTGCTGATCTGTTGTGTTTGTGTGGTAGTGATGCCCTATAGCTGTGGGGTAACGCTGTTTGGTGGTGGCTTGGTTTCATTTGTTGGCGGAACGACGCAGTTTGTTGTCCTCATTATTTTACAGCATTGCATGGGAGCGAAATAGCGTGAATAGCCAGCTCATCGTTCACCCGCTCTATTGCATTTCTTTTCGCGGTTTAAAATCCAGGGGCCTTCGTCGAAAATTCGGTGTCAGATATAGGAGAGAGAAAAAGACTGACGACTTGTTAAGGCACGCCAAAGTCCAGTTCTCACCCCTATGCATTATCACCGTGTGAAGGAAAAGACTGCTTGGTTGCAGGTAGAGCGTCTTATTGAATCCATCCATAATGTGTCCACGAAATAGAAAATGCGCCACAAAACTCATCACCACCACCACACCCACCCACTTCTTGAGCACTGCAATTAATAAAATGCACAGAATGATTATTCCTTCAACTACTTATTGTCCAAGATTCCCACCAGAATACCAAAAATTTGTATTTTATCAAAATGAGGAAGTGGAAACAAGTTGGAAGAGCGAGCGAGAGAATTGGAGAGGGTGGTGGAGTGGATGGAGGGAGATTGGCTAATGCGACGGAGTCAAGTGCGTGAGTTTGAAGATTTGCGAATTGGCCACCCGACACTCTCCCGACCCCCCGACCACTCGCCCATGCCAAGTATGGCAAGATTGCAAACAACTGCACATCCACGCCATGCTATTTCGCAAACCCGAACAACCCCGAAGCAAAGCAAAGCCAAGCACTTATTCGCTTGCCCCCGCCCAACCCCTGTGCAAATCTAAAAAAACCGCCCAGTTTGCCAATCGCTTGGAGAAAACTGTTATGTTGAGGCCTGCTGCATCGACGCCGTGTCTCCCGCACTTTTCCCCCAAGTGCGAATTAGTTAATACTACACAACAGAAGAGGCTTTATCGTTATCCTATCATCATGGCACCAACAATGGCAACAAGCAACTACCTAATATAAAGCCATGCATGCAAAGTGAAAACAATATAAGAAAGAGTTCTGTATAAAATATAATATTGAGCTTCAACTCCTTCTGAAAAATGCACCTCTTCTTATTTCTTCTTTCTCTATTCTACTGGAGTTTAGTTGGCCGTTGCAAAATCTTATGTAAATAGGCAGTTATAATTACACCTTTTCTCCCCTGCCCACCTGTTCATTTCAAATGCATGCAACGTCAGTCTTAAATTCACATTTGAATTCGAATTCAAAAACAGGTTCCATCATACTGCTTCCTATCACAAGCAAGTATCAAACTCTGTCTGCTGCTCACTCATCCATTTATTTGGGGGTGTCCAGTACCACAGCATTTTAAATTGTCTCATATAAATGCACACCACTGCCTATTTCTCCAGGGCATTTTCCAGCAGAAGAGGTTGAACACCAAAAATTTCAAATAATCTGCACCACCAGGACGTAACTCTCACCCGAGTTGTTATAACTAGTTATCTTATGCCTACCAAAACTTTTCTCTTAACTCTTTATTCCCATTCTTTACTGATGCATTATGGAAAATAAGATCAAACTCTCACTCTCACTCATCATAAGGACATATGAAAAATAGGCATATTTTTTCGGGCGTGCTACAGCAATTGCGCAAATTCTAAAGACAGGACGTGATTCAAATTTCAGAGATTTACGCAGCTAGTCATCTCTGAAATATACATTATTTTACCTACGCCCCTAGAACATTTTTTTTGTGCAGGGGAAAGAATAAAAGAATAGAGGATGGATAGGGAGGAAGAAAAAGAAGAGATGATAAAAAGTGGACTGGGAAAGATGGATGAATGGATACACAGAGACCATCAACTAAAAAGTTCCATGACACGTGTACACATGCATACTTACATGCCATTAGCTTAGCTTAGCTCACCATCGTCACACAAATATACATGCATCATACTTACTTGCTTCAATATTTTACCTCCAATAATGTGATTATACACAATTCCCTCCGAAACTAACCACTTCAATAATTTGCAACGCCATCAATGCAAACCACCACTTTCCATTAGTCTAAATTGCAAATACTACAGCTAAAAGATAAAGTAAAATTTACCACTGCAAAATCCTACCAAAATCCACTTGTATCTCATATCACAGCATGCAGGAATGAAATGAGCTACAAAATCCGGAAAAGTAAACTTTCCTACTTATTGTCTCATTTCCTATAAAACTTCTGAAACACCATTCTATGCATCCATCCTGAGATGGATATAAAATTTAAAACTTCAAAATGATAGCAGGGCATTTGTTGCCATGCTATATTTTATGCTATTTCATGCACAATAGCACAATTACGGATGTATATGTTTATATAGGACTGTCTTAAAGGGAGAGAGAGAGCAATGAACCGAATGGTTAGATAATAATTTATGCATCTCTCACACCAAACCAACCTATAAACGCTTATTTCTTGTCCAGGAGTTCAATATCCAAGCAAGTAATAAGAGTGGAATTGACTATGCAATAACCAAAGGAGGAGTAGTGATAGAATAATTCATTTGACTCACCAGCAACCAAGCGTCTCATCTCACCCCATGGAAAATATCCAACTCCACTCGACTCCATACATCCAATCCAACCCATAAAAGCACAGTGCAGGAGAAAGAAGAGTCTCATCTCAAAACTTTGCAAAACTTTGCTTTCTCTTTAATTTTGCACTTTTCCAAAGAATTTAAAATCCTGTTTTATCCTTTTATCACAAAGTGAAGAAAGTGAAGAAAGTTCAAGTATCCACCTATTTTGCACTGGAATGCTTACTACTACTACTACCTATTATCCACTATAATAAACCAGTATATATTGGGGGCACCAGTAGTATACAGTGGGTGGGTGTGGTTAAGGCCTCACTACCAGGTTTTTCTTTTATGTGTATGTATCCTTGTTATCTTTAGACTGCGGAGGGACAAGAAGGGTTTTTCTTCGCGAGAACTATCTGCGAGCGCACGAGATCGCAGCGACGTCGGTTTCTCGACTGACCTCTGCTTCCTCCGATGGTTGCCATAATATATGGTTCGTTCGGATGGAGAAGTTGCCATGCGGCATCATCGCATCGCTGCTGCTGCTGCTGGTGGTGGTGGCGGCTCCACTCTTTCTCTCGCCAACCAAACCAACGCCATGTACTGCACCACATCACGCAGCGTTAGTATAAACGTCGTATAACCAACCCATCCCGTATTTAATATACATACATACTTTTCCAACTCTATCTGCTCCCTCCTTCACGAATCACGAAAGAATAGACAAACCTCGGGAAATTGTAGGTCCGTGAATCTTTGTATAGGATTAGGATTTTCAGAGAGGTTTATTGTATTCTTGTGTCCCATCCACTACTACTTCCTACCAATTTGCGCATTTGGAGGGAAAATTTTCCACAATGTAACCTGCTATTAAATAATTTGTGGTGGTATGAAATATCCTAACTACTAGGTAGAGCTCCTAATAAGAGTGACCATTGAACTCTCTACATGGACGGAAGGAAAGTAGGAAACTCTTCAAAGCGATGATCAAAATAATATGCATCACTTATTTGCACCCTGCAAAAGTTTTCCATATCGGTTCATGCAATCCCAAATTGGGCACCTTAATTAAAGATGAATTTGTATTTTTAAAAAACTTACAAATTTCAGAAAGTCCATTCCAATCCAACTTCTCAGAGTGTATCACCACAGATAGTAGACAGGTAGATAGATAAGGTCACTAAATGATGACTATTATACTTACAATGATATTTGTTAAAAAAAATCCCACCAAATAATCCCATGCGTGCGTGCGGGTGGATAGTCGAAGGAGGACTGAGGGAGAGGAAGCTAGAGTGTGCAGTGGTGGTGGTGGTGGTTGGTTGGTTGGTGGGGGCAGCGATTCGTTCGTTTTTGAGGGCAATGACCTCCACACGCAGCACACGCACTCCCCCGACCACTGTTCTTCTTTATTTACCAACAAACTCTCGCCACGCCTACCTTCCCTCCATCCACCACAACGACTGCACAAACTCTTCTTCTCTCTCCAAATTTCAAAACAATTCTGCAAACTACATGAATTCCCCTGAACGGATGGATCTACACGGTGAAAGCAAAAGTAATTCAGAAAGGCAGACACAGCAAATATTTCATTTCAACCTCTATTTTCACCCGCATTACTTCTCCAGTCAAGTCAGTAGTTGTTTTAGCTCGGCTTCTCTGAATCTTAAACAAATTCCGCTCTTGGGATAATATATATAGAAAATAGGAGATATGTATATACATACATTGAGGAGAATAATAATGATAGCAATTTAACTCTCTTTCTTGCAGTGTTATTTACACTTATTTTGAGCAAATTTTCAAACTGATAGAAAATACGAATAATAATAATAATGATGATGATAGAGAATGCTTTTCCATGTTGTTATCGTACATACATGATAGAAAATGAATGCTGGATGGAGTATTTTAGTTGGGACATAATAAGTGCATAATAATAAGAGTTTTAGAGGCAGTGGTGGTAGTGCATAGTGGTAGAGCAGAGGCACGGAGTACAGGAGATGAGGAGAAGAGTTTGTTTACGGAGAGGTCAACAACCTCGGAGATCAATGCACGAGGACGGGACAAAAACAGCTTTCTCGCTGCTCTCTCACAAAAAATGGTGCATCCACCTCCATCACTCAAAACATAGCATACACACAAAACAAAACGCAACTTTTTACTTATGCAATGCAACAAGAAATTCACCACCAAGAAATTTATTTAAAACCTTTATTATTCAGTTTAAATTAAAAATTCAGATAGGGTGGTTGCGGTTTGGTGGCAATGTGGAAGTAAGAAGGGTAATAATATATGTAGTATCCTATAACACACACAAACTAACCGGATCAAATTCTTCCCAAACCGATTAACTTAAACGAGTCTCATTTTTCTGAAATGTCGAATTTCCGCCCGTTCTCCCAAACTACTAATTGCACATCCGTCTCAAAGGAAATGAACAGATGAGCACATTTATGAATTTGCTCCAGAAAAACTTGCACAAAAGTATCAAATTATAAGTATTATATACGATTCGTTAGTTTTTACGTGAATAATTGGATACAATGCATGAATATCAAAGTATATATATCATTTATTTGAAAATCGATTGCACGCAAAAGTATCTACACACGATTTTTTGAACCTGATGCGATTTATTATTATTATATTGATGCATTAATTCGCAATCTTGGTTGAAATTGCATTGCATTGCAGCTGTATATTTTAGAAAGATAATGATATAATGATGATGATGATGATGATGATGCTCCCATCCAGCAATCGAGAAAAAAACATTTTGTTCTGTCTCCTCCAAAAGTAAAGTGAATATATATATATGCCTGTTCCCATGGAGATACTGTTGAAGGAGCGGGATAAAAAGTGCGTGAGTTCTCTGGAGCGAGGATTGTGCGTGGGCATACTTACTTTGCTCACGTTGACGCGTCAGGCAAGTCAATCGCTGCTGGAGTACAGAATTCCCACGCAGCAAATCCAAATGCACTCTCTCTCTCTCTCACTATTAGTATTATTATTATATACTCTATCCTGCCACCAAAAGCCTAGCTTCGTCTTATGACATTCCAGGCTTCACTTTCACGGACAACAATGGTGTCCACTCACCCTGTCATTTGCTGCATCCTTTCACTTGAAAACATTTCTAGAATGGTTTTCTATTCAATTATTGGATCAGTTTTAATTTGAGGGAAGACGCAGCTTCTTTCTACTGTAAATTGAGTTGAAAAGCACGGAATTGACAAAATTCGTGATTCATTCTGCTGGAATCTAGAATCTATCTTCTTATATTGAATTTGTTGAAAATGCCAGAAAAGTTGAGAAAAGAAAACATTCACAAATTGTTGATGCTCTTTTTCTGAGTGGTCTCGTGCTGTAATGTGTATCCTGTCTCTAAATATATATGCGTGTCTGTCGTATAGAGTAAATTGTGTCCTTGCTTGTTATCGGGAGTTGTGCACCCACATCCAATCCAATCTAATCCAATACAACAACACCCACACCTTCAACCTTGTACCCTCCTGTTCTTATACAATTCACCCACTTTCTCCCCTCTTTTCTCCTTCTTGGCCTCCACGTCATTATTCACGTCGTAAAACAATTAGCAAACGACTTTCTGTATTGCAGATGCGGATTCATTTATTTTGCACAAAGTTTTTCTATTTTCTTGATAGATAAATACCCTCAAGATGAGATGGTTGTGATTTTGTATATTTAAAATAGTATAGAAATAATTCTCCTTTTAAGCTTCGTATATGTGTAATAATTGAACCTGTTTCTAAAATGACACCTCTAAACAAACAGATGTCTTGTGTCTGTAAATATTAGTTTTAATGTCACTTCCAGATCGAGATGGGTCGCTGGGAGGGAATTGGGGTGTCACAACATGACCAAAGTCAAGCCAACGGTTATTTTCTTTCTCTTCTTTTCCAAGAAGAAGAGATGGAAAATGGTATGGAATTAAAGGAAATTCCCAAAAGTCACACAAGACCAGACGAGAAAGTGAAATCTCCTAAAAAAATCAGGAAACAATATCAAACAGTGTTCAAAATGATGGGGCTTACTGGGTACATTTCCATATAGTATAAAGTAATACACTATACATAGTATGTATGTAATAGTTAAGGATATCTCCCCCAAAAGTTAAATGTATTTTGTAAAGGAGTAAAAAATAAATAAATTGGCCCTCCTTTCCCCCGGGCATAAACGGATTTGCTCACCGTCACCACCATCACCGTGTCATATACGATGTGTCCCTCTTTCACTTCAATTTAGGCTACTTTCTACAACACTCCAACCATGTTTGACTTAAGAAGCGCTCAATAAGAGATGAGGAGCGGCCAAAGCCATCAAGGCGCTGATGGGATGGATGTGGATACAAATTATTAAAGCTTAAAGCAATGATGGAGAGAAGGTCGGTCGATGAACTCAAAACTACACGTATTAAACACCGTACCCCGTCCCACATGGATGACGCAATAAATCATCATTTCTTTCTTTATCATTAACCCTTTCCATTTAATTATTCTCACCCTTCGTTCCAATCTCAACATGCAGCAGACGAATATCGGTAAGTTTATGCAATAACTCCTGAAATTTGACTCATTTGGGTCAATCCAATCGTTAAAGGACCGAGTTTAGTTGGTATGGCCTTCTACTCCCAGGTAACAATTTTTAATCTATTGCGTGTAGTAGCAGTAGTCTGTAATTTCTATCATTCTCAATTATTCAATTCAAGTGAAAACCAAAATTTATTTCTGCAAACTAGTGCAAACAGACAAACTCCAAAAAACACGAACATCCAATTTCGACCACTGGTGGATTTTATCCATGAATGTTTCATTGTAATTGTGTAAGTAGTTGTTATGTTTAGGTGTCATGCAGTTGTGTGTTGTTGTTTTGTAATATTGCTCAGGTTCATACAATACAGGTACAAACCATTAAACTCACATCACAGTTCAATTCTCTCTGAAACCAATTATTCGAACTCTTTTCGTTGTGTAAGACTTTTATTCCAAGATGCGCTTCGTTTCCCACAAACACGAATGACTCTCTATACTATTATTGTAGGCCATCGAAACGGGAAGGAAAATAATGCTCGCCACCAAAAAGTGCAAGTTTTTACGTCATTGCGACAATAATATCAGCACCAACCATCTTCGTTCCAGAACTTGGAAAGGCTTACTTGCATTGAGTTAGTTTAGTGGAGATCGGCTGGATACGTAAATTAAAATGTGATCATTGTCACAATAAGCAATTAGTGCAAGTTGCTCCTGAATTTTATTTCGTTATGTCATTGCACAGCGTAAAGGGCGAGGATGATGATTTTGGTGGTGTTGGTGATGTTGGTACAGGATAATGGATATAATAATAAAAGGGAGCAAGAAAGAAGCGAACAGAGAAAAATGCATCTCATTCTCCCTCCGGCTCTGTTTCCTCAGCTAAAAAGCTTTGAAACGAATTATAGTTCATGGAACTGTTTATGCGTACCACATCCACACACACACACACACATCACATCCAAAACCAACCAACGAATTAAAACTACTACTAAATAAAAACATTAAACTTGCTTCAACATCAATTTTTACTTTTGTTGTAAAATCAAAATAATAAAGGTATTACATGAACAATAATAATGTGAACATTAACAAAATTAATGAAATTCCCCAAATTCTACAGAAAAGTCACAATAAGTGTCAATTTTTGGTGGTGGTGGTGGTAACCCCCTCCGGAAGTATGTGGGTGGGTTCTTTCTGGCCGTAAGTTGTTGATGGTGGTGGTGGTGGGGTGTGGGAGAGAGAGATTGAGTGACACGTGGCTACGAAGCATCCATCTTCTGATGGTTTGGGTCGTCGACCTCATAGACTCCTCTCCACGTGCGTGTAGCAGCAGAGACGCACTTACGCATTGCAGCTAAATTCACCACCATCAACCAACCAACACGGCAACCGTCGTCGTCGTCGTCGTCGTATTCGACCACCGAATTCCTTAACTTCCAACACTTCCAACTACTAAAACTAGCAGCCCACACTTCTCCGGAAGAAGGGAATGAAATAAACGACTTGCAAAATAATGGCAGTAGTAGTGGTTGGGTGGGTGGGTATGTATGCATAGCCTTGTAGTCATCCTCCTCAGAAAATAAAGTCTTTTGTTGAAATGAAAGTACTTACTCTTTCGCAAATGCCACAGGGTCTCTATTACGTACAGAATGGACTGTAAATGGATTAAAGATTGCAATTACGTTGTCCACGAATGAAATTTCTCATTCACTAACCAACCCATTTGCAAATTTTCTTAAATCCAGCACCAGTCCATCCATTCTGAATACATAAGGAATGAAGAAAAAGAAACAAGCAAGCAGTGTAATATGACTCTTCAATTTTTCAAAGACCGTGCTGTATTTTATGATGAGCGGAATGAACACTAAAATTCTGGTTATTGAGTCATTTGCAAACTCTTCACTTTTTACAAGTATATATATATACACATAATTCCGCCTGGAATTTAATCTAGTACTCTATTAGGAAGTTACGAGTAAAACAACCAATTTTCCACTATGTACCTTCTACCATCTACCAACCAACCAGTCCAATCTACATTCCTTGTGAAGAAGAGATGATGTGATCAGCATTATTATTTGTTTGAGGATTCTCTCCACTTACTTACTTTCATCCTTTCCTCCTCTCTTGATGATGACATAGAAGAAGTGTTGGGAGGAAGATGAGTAGCAATTTATTAATTATTTACTTACGATGAACATTTGCAATTTTGTAGACACCGGCTTATCGTTTAGCACAAAGTAAACTTTGTGCTGAGCTAATATTTAATTTGGTAAACATTATTTGAAGGATGAAGAGGAAGAAGAAAGAGAGGAATGGAACAGACTTAATTAGGATGAAGTTTGTGAAACCATAATAATTCTATTTCCTAAAGATTTATTTAAATATTTGAAATTTAAACAAAAACATAATTTGCGTTGTATTTCTTTCTCCTGCTGGAAAAAGCTGACAACGTGCCGCCACATGACTTAACTTTACCGACATGACAATTAGCAAGTGTGCATGATCAACAAGGTCAACGGCATCAACTCCACTTTAAATTATCTCTTCATTCAAATTTACACTTAACAAATGATATTATATTATGAATTCTACTTCATGTAATAAGCCATCCATATGAGTCCAACACAGTCATCCACTTATGAGCTCAACAAACTAACCACACACACAGATTTGCTTTGAGGCAGAAACCTGAGATGAATCTCTGAAGCTACATATTCCATCCATCCATAATAATGCTTAGTACAAAACTCAACACATAAATGAACATAAGCAACAGCAGCAAAAGAACTTTGCTCAAAATCTTGGAGAATAGAAGCACGCATAATGTACATCATTGTCAGAAAGTGTTTGAAGTTTGAGATTTGGTTTGACATGCATGCACCAATAGTGTCAGTCAGAAGAAGAAGAGAGGTAAAAAAGATATGAAAACTGATGATGAGTATACCACGAGCTGTACATAAGTAGATATTTGGAGGGAGGCAGTGTGAGTTTTATGGATAATAATGACCAGTGTCTGTCTAAGAGGACAGTTATTATGATACGAACAATGATGAGCTGGATGATTTATGAGAGACTGATCGAATTACCTACCACCAAAGCCATTATCGAAATGACATAAGCTTCATACAAAAGAATTACATTATGTATTTCTAAATAATATTAAGTGACACGTTATTCGGCTTGGGTCAGATGTATTGGAAAAGGTGGCAGCTGAAAATCAAAAGTTTATGATTTTGACAATTTTAATAAATTAAATGGAGCAGATAGATGCGACTTAAAGATAAGTATATGAATCTCATCCAAAGTCAAGATTCTGAACAAGAGCATAATTTACATCTCAAAAACAATTATCCAGGAAATAAACATAACGTTTTACTGTGTGGGATTATAAAAGGAATATCAGTGTCGTGATCAAAGGTAGTATATATGTAGTTTATGGCGAACTTTTAAGAAATAGAAATGAATCAGTAAAGAAAAAAAGGTGGTAGAAGAAGAGCCAAGACACGGGCGTCTTACACACGTGTGTCTTCTATCGATTTTTCACCAGGCATCCTCTGTGTCCAAAAGGATCGTTTGTATATATGTATATATATATTCTCCAGCGACATCTTCACCACCCCCACTTCGCCCCTCTTGGGTCCCGTTGTAGATATTTACCTGATATCTGATGCCATCGATTTTATCTAAGATATATTACATATATACAGATATACGCATTATAAGATTACTACTATTACTGCATAAAAGTGCTTCAACTTGATCAATAATCAAACCATAATAATGACAAACCTGACGATTCAATCAATCCCACCGATGTCCCCGCAACAATTTTTTGCCACGCTATAAGAAACAAAAAGCTCAACTAATGTCATACAATAACAAAACTATTGAAAGCCTGCTAATCGGTTTTGCAAGGGTAGCTTCATAGCTGGCTTTCACTCCTACTTTCTCTCTCCTGCTCCTTTGTTCCATTTGTTTACATTTTTCCTCAAACTCCCAAAAGTATGAGAAAGTGGTGTAGATAAAAAGAAGAAGCTATTTTCTCTTGTCTAACTTTTGTCTCTTTTTCATCACTACTGAATCAACCGAGTTTATTTGTTTGCCTTGGAGTTAGTTGATAGTTGTTATGTTATGAATGTGCGGTGGATAATTAATGAACCTATCTAACTCATATACTCATCATATCATACACATACTTTTACTGTATGATGTATATATTATTGTCTCGGGGACGGACCCTCACTCAAACAATAGACATGCGATGTCATTTCCACTCATAAAGAACTCAATTAAAGTCTTTATATGCTGTGCGTGATAAAAGCAAGTAAAAGTCGTCTCCAACAACTCTTTCTGTCTTTTTCTCATTAATTAAACAAACATTTATACACAACCTTGCACACTATGTTCAACGTACAAAGAGGATGGTAAAATTGGTTAGAGCAGCAATCTTCACTGGTCATATAATGAACCATTATTTAATATGTTGCCAATAAATACTGCAATTAAAAAATTACCGACAAAATTAAGTCAAAATTATACACAGGAAATAAATATTAGTATTGAATGTTCATCCAAAAGTGAATATATAACTTTAAGCATATTATTGTATCTATATGTTACACGTGCCATAAATTACTTTATAGTGATACTGGAGAAATGGTAAATTACTACAAAAGTACATAGTTGGCTGGCCATCAAGAAGTCAAGTTCGTGTGGGTATACATGTGTACATTGCTCCATTCTAAAATAAAAGTACATCACTTCCTGAGCCATATTGTGTTCTTGGGCCATTAAAATCCAATTTAATCCTCCCCCAATCTTACACACCACCAAGAACTCATCCTCTCAAATCCGTATTAGACATTACATGATACCATTCCGCAGAAAGTGGGTTGTTCATCTCACTCACCTTATAATATTTTTTAAATCTTCAATTTTCTCAGGATTTGTGTATTCCATGACATGGAACTAATCAATAAACCACATAACTCGCTCTTTCATATATAACATAATAAAAATCAGTGAGTGAGATCTCTTCACTCCATCAAAGCTCATGTGAGCACATGAAATATGTCAAGAAGGATGATAATACAGCTATTGGTATTCATTTGTAATAAATAATCCCATTCCTCCTTTTCCTTTTATCCTGCACTATTTATGTCTTCGCATAGTGGTTTTGGGTGGTTTGGTTATGGGAGAAGAAATTTCAAATGGTCTTGTTGGATAATACATAATACAGGTGGAAGTCGTGGAAATATATAACTTTCTTCTTTTTTATGTTATTCGCTCCCTTCTTCCTGTCTCAATTTATGAAGGCAATACATCCTCTCACATACCCACACCCACACAATACAAGAGAATCACATCACAATGTGATTACATTAAATCGCACGAGTGCAACGAAATGAGAAGAAAACCTGAATTCCACTCTACTTTTTTTTCCAGAAGGGAAACAAGCAAATGGATACAGACGACATTATGCAGCATGTCCTGATTTAGTGTTGAGAATACTGCGTGCTCATACAGATGTAATATGTATGAGCATATGTATGAGCGTATAGTCTTTTTGTATTTAACCAAGGGACAGTTTAAACTATGATAAGGAAGGACATTTCTGTCTCCTCCAAAATTGTGATTCCAGTCGTAGAGGAACGGGCAGAAATTAAGAGCCTCTCACTCCGGAATGTTACATGACATATTATTATGAATCAAAGTGGATTGGGTCCGTTGTTGTATTCTTTCTTATTGTTAAAGCTGCATGGTCTCATCATCATCATCACGGATGGAAGAAGAAGAAGTGCGTAAAGTCTCAAACCCAAAGCTTGGCGAAGAAAAGACCGTGTGGCTGGTACGCAACTCGGGTCGGAGGAAGAGTGTGGAGGAAGAGTGTGTGTGTATAAACTGCACAAAACTTTAGAAATCGATGCATTGCTTTGGCGTATATACGAATAGTTTGGGAAATTGTAAAGATTTTGAAAATTTTGGTAGTTCCGAATAAATTATGGAATTGGGATGAGGACTTAATGTGAAGGGGAGTGGTTTAATGATGAATTTACAGTGTGGGTGTGGTACATCCCTTTACTTTAGGAGAATGGGACCACCACACCACACTCCTCCGAGAAGGTCGTTGAACTTGGATGAGAACAAAAAAAGTGAACAAAGCCAAGCTCTCGACTTGTTTCCAACCGAGAGTTGAGCTCTTTTTTAGCCCTGCACGCACCACCATATATATACCCACCGCTACTGCCACCGACCAACTAACTATATACTTATGTAATAGGGCTGCATGATGATGATAATTTTTCCGTAAAGCTGTACTGTGACTGCACATCCTCTTCGAAACTATGTAACAGCACTAACAACAACAACAATGAAACATTGAATTGGCCCAACCAAGCTCAAAAGACTTCAATTTATCCCTCATCATCAAATTATGTAACTGCTATGTATGTATGTGAGAGTTTTTTGGTGGGATAGATAGATATGTTTAAACTTGCGGGTTGTGTCAAAATATTATACACGTCCAGTATTCAAGTTTTCATCTATTCAAATGTTGTATGAATTTAATGGACAGTGAATCCGTGTATAACTGATTCACTGAATGCATTTTATTGCTTTGTGAAGAGTGTGGTTGGTTATAACAAGAAATTTGGAAGAAATGCGTAGACTAAATTGAAATTATGCAGAATATTAGAACAGCATTTTTGAGGATACAATTTCTGTATTTCAATTAAAAACTGGAATAATATATAGTTTTGTTATTAGGTTTGCCTGCCTAATTGGAAATGATTTCTGTAAGCTGTTTTAAAGTCCAATTATTTATTATTACGCAGTTTTGAGTAATGCTCATATATGTTGTTTGTGGTTTACGGATAATACTTTGCGGTTTTATTTGGTTTTGCTTGATTAAATATGAGAAAGAAACGTGGAGGAAATGGATCCCACTTTCTAAATCCTCTTATAGTAAATTGGGAATCTTTCTACGTTTCTTTTTTGGAAGGAGAGGATCATGTTTCAATGTCTTTTTTTCTTCCTCACAGTGAAAACGCTTCAACAAATTCACGAAAACTGTCAGAGTTTGCAGAGTGCGTTGCGTTATTATCTATGTTCCCTCTCTTGTCCCAAGCAAGGATGGACAAGCAAACATGAAAAACATTGGATCATGTTACCAGCATCATTTGGTTTCGCTGGTTGGTTGGTTTTATTTTACGTGTTTTCCTGAAGAACGGAAGGAAGAAGAAGTACCATCATCATTCTCATCTTCATCTCTCAGGCTGAATGAAGAAGGAATGTAATCCTCTTCTCCAGATTTTTCTATGTATCCTTTATTATTCAATGATACTCTCATACATACAGATAATATGAGAAATGCAACGCAACCTCAAGAAACCTTCCTTTTCATTCGTCATCAACCCATGCAAATGGTCTAACCATCACACACCGCCACGTGGAAAGCTGACCTTGTAAAGTGTCTTGTCTTGTTCTATGCAGTCTAGAGTCTGATAACCATCTCAATTAATCTCATTCCCTGATTTTATCCGCTCATCTCATCACCCAAGTTTAGAATTCGGTTCAATTCCAACCTTTCAAAGGCAATTCTAAAAAATTTCTCCCCTTCTCATTCGCACAATGCAAACTTCTTTCGTAACACCACGCTTTATTTTCATTCAATTTGTTTTCAATGCATGACTTAAATTAAAGACTAAGAATCAGCTTATCATTCTCAAGATAAAGCAAACGCATCGATTGCATTTGTGTGACTATGTATGTATAAGTATGTGATGTATAAGTATGTGATGTAAGGGAAGGGAGCATACAACATCTAAAATCTGTGCGTATAGCTGTCTCAGATTGTATTCTTCTTTTAAGTGCTGTTGACACTAAAAAATGTATGATAAGTCCAATTCCAACAAGAATTCCCCATTTCAATATGAGAAAATTGTAATGACTCACAGACTCTCAGAATGATATCGTATTACGAATGCACGCACAAACTCGACTATTTCACGGACTAATTCCTTCAATACCAAGTTTATTTATTTCTTATTTGATTCAAGCGTGACAAAGTATTTTGTGAACCTGAAACGATGGATGGATGGAGCAGAATGTTTGTATTAGTCATTTTGTTTTATTTTTGAACAGAGGTATATATGTATAGGTAGAAGCGAATAGCAAAGTAAAAGTAGTGATCCCAGAATTAAATGACACCATGCACATCTCATTAATTTCTACTACCAACAACATGCCACACCCATCATGAGATGAGATGTGGTCGTCTCTGCATTCTGTTGGTGGTAGTGTTTCACTATCAATCATTTCCATATCTGTCTATTTTATAACCATTTCATCGACTTTCCTCTTTTATTTTTCAGGCATAGTGGATAAATAATTTTCATGAACAATGGTTTACAGTAGGTTGACATGTTGGACAGGGCACAGGAAACAAAATTATGTTTTGTTTCATAATAAACATAAACATTCAGCTTTCTTCTTGGTATACATGCATATACAATTTCAAATACGCTAGTGATAATCCTCCTTGCATGACTCCCTGAAATTTTGTATCCTACTTATTTACACGCAATTCTAGTAGTTACTTATATGAATAAATAGTGACGAACGTGCTTATCTTTTGCTCAAATTGGACATACAAGAAGGACATAAACAAATTAGTCCCCCTTGCACCAAACGATTTTATTTATACAAGAAATAATTTTACCAGCTTATTTACTGTATTTGTCGTAAGTATTATTAATGTCCAACAGTTATTGAGTAATTCAATATAAAATAATATTAACCCTTTGAGCACGATTGAACTGTTTAAAGTTAAGCTTGAGTCAACATGTTTTTGATATGATTTTATTCTTATTAAAACAAACACACCAAACACCCTTCAGCATGTGACGTGACTCTGAAACTAATAAATATCATGCTCAAAGTTATTGAACAAAGGCAAGGAATCCATGCTCCCGAAAAAACCGTGGTAAGCGGCCCGAACTGTTCATGGTTCTAATGCTTTGGAGATTCTCCAAAGCAATGGCAAAGAAAACATACATCATTTTCGCATTATTGATAGGAATGTTTAATCAAATAATACACTTAAAAACCTGGTTATCATTTAACAGATAACAAGATTCTCCTATACCATTAGCAACAGTAGTTACTTTCTGGAGAACAATCCATCCTCTCATCACAATTAACAATAAAATTATCACCACATCATTAAGTTTTTGACGTAATGTTCTAAAATATGCTGACTCGTTACCACTTTGTTTATTCCAAATAAACCTGCAGAACAAATTTCATAAGTACAACAACGATAAGCTTCACTCCAGTTATCCTAGTTTAACACAAGCGTGAATGGGACAACATCGTAAACAGTTATGATCAAATTAACTCCAGAGGAAATATTTGAAACGGGAGATTTCATGCGTGAACTAAAAGAAATCATTTTCACATGAAATCTTGAGCATATCGAATTTCAATACGTGATGATAAAATCATATGTGAGTCATGATGATTTATTGATTAGTAGATACATACTCACATTGTCCATAAGGCCGTTGTGTTGTGTAATGAAAAAATAAGACAATATTCATGTAAATCCTTCAATTAGAATGAAATGTTAAACATTAAAGTCAAAAATTGGTGATATGACAAAATGAAATGAAATCGTAGCGTTAACTACAACGCTCATTCTCACAATACTTCATTCGCCATCTATTCCTCTACCCCAGAAATCTCGTCAATGTCTTTGTTTTCTTTACAGCAAACAACGCTTGGTGTGACTTGAATCATTAAAATTCATGCTTATCTTAACTTGTGAGCAAGTAATTCAATATTATATCTGTAAAATAAAATAAATCTTGTTTGTTTAATTTCTTGTTTTTTTTGGGGGGTGTGGTTTTTGGATATGGCATATAAGCTTAAATGGGTTCGTTCATTTTTTTGAATTCCCAAATTGTTTTTAAAATATAATTTTTAACTCTTTGAAGAAATTTTACAATAAGTACCAAAAAAGCAGAAATTTCTGTTATTCATGCAGATAAGTTCCCGTTACTGATATTGAACAACTTATCTGTATTTTACGCTGTCCCGATTCTGTTTTCCTGTCGTCGTATAATAATAGTATAAACCGCAAAGAAATAAAACAAGGAAGGTAAGCATTGTATTTGCAGATCGCTTAAAACAAAATAAGTGCCAATGTGCAAATGACATAAATATATGTATCACATCGTCCAAACAAAGTAATTTACTAAATTAACATTGAGGTTATCAGGCATGTTCATATCAGCCCAAACAATTGTAAGAGCATAAGTACCTTATTGTTTTATGTTCTAACTGCAGTTTTGAATATCTGAACTGCATTTATGGGATAAATTTTACTACAAGAGAATCCGGTTATTCATAAACAATATAAGTATAAGTGCTGGCCTACTTTCAATTTAGATTCCCGATCCGGTGCGGGTCAATGTTGTTTAGATTTATACTTGCACGTGGGAACAGCGATTTACTGTAATATTTTGATTTGCAAATGCAATACCTCAGGAAATGACTCCAAGGCGATGAATTTCTAATATGGTGACTGCACTAGAAATAATTACTTCAATAAGGTTGGGTTCATGGGAAAAGTGTTTGTTCAAGTCATTATTTGTGGTGAGTTAACACAAATGACATTATTTACTGAGATGCTAAGTATTCTCTTCCATAACATGTTCATATACTATTATAATAATAATTATATCAAAATCTTATACAATGAACCAAATAATTGCTTATCCGCAAAATCTACACCCTTCCGCACTCAATAATTGTAATTCATTTTAATTGATGTTTTTTGTTGCTCCAATGGAATCAAGTCATAGCAACACGTTATACATTCATCTGCTATAAATGATATGATGATGATGAGCTAGTTATTTTGTTTATTTGTTTTACAGAATATATAAAGTGACAATGCTATACCAGTGGTGCTGATATGTTTACTAGTTATGCAGATTTCTTATTAAGTTTTATTCCATTACTTATTTGTTTGTGACTCCTTTAGACGAAATAAAATAAAACTTGAATGAAGTCTCTCTCATGGCGACATGACAGAATATTATACCAATCAGGTCTTCAACAACATTCTAATTTTGACGTTATCAGGTCTTACAGAATGAATCATTTTGCATTATTGCTTAACTTGACCTAGAGAAACAGGATAATTAAAATTCATGCTCGATGAGATGAAGCAATAATAATATGTAATTGTAAAATCATTGTCATTTAATTATTATATTGACTCTGACATAATATACATATAATTGAGTGATAACTGTAATAACGAAGTCTGTATGTAACGAAGTTTATATGTTATTATAAGATTGTAGATATCTATAAGAGCAGCAGCCTGCTATCCGCAGGGCCATTCAAAGGATTAAATGAAAGTTTAAATAATATTATGCTTTCTCAAACAAAGTTTAGATTTATTTATTTGACCAAGATGAAGATTATACGCATTCAACAAATAGCAACTCGGTCCATCATAAGTATGTACCCATCTCATATACGCAATGAAATATTAGAAAGGGTCTAAATTTAAGAGTTAGTTAAGTGGTCAACTTTACTTATTTTTAGAAATAATTTGCTCACCCAGCCCAGGGATGTAGAAATCTTCACTTTCTCTTCTTCGTGTTATTTTTACATATCCGCCCTTATCCAGATCGTGCATATCAAAGCCATGCATCTGAATTTGATTTGGATAACCAAATACAATAATGGAAATGAGTGCAGAAGATTTCTTAGTTCATGGCTACTTTTAAAGAATTGTATACATAGATATCTATCTATACATCGTTATTGCTATTGCTACTACTGCTGCGTATTCGAATTGGATATTATTCAGTCAGTACTGCATATTATAATGATCTAGTAACTACTGAGATTGGACTTCTTATTGAAATAATACAATAATAGCTCTCCTTTGTTGGATTAGCTACCGTCTACGACATCGTCGAGGGTAACCTAGGCTAGGCTTCTGTGAGTACCCATCACATCATGCCATGCATCTTCGTTCATAGATACATCATTGTATAGCAATTTCAAAGAGACTCGTATCTTGCAAACTTGTAACAATGAAGTAACATTATGATTCAACAATCAACTTCTTCAGTCCTTCACCAACTCTGTCACTGAGAGCACCTTCGTCTTTTGGGAGTCTACAAAGTCGTACATAATTTGATTTGTCTCAAGTTTTCACCTTCATTCCATTTTAAAGAAAAATTGCTTAGGATTAGGATTGTTAATTAGTGATCACAATATTGAAGTGAAAACTTCATCATGGGGACAAAGCGATTATGTCGAGCATTTCTTCTCTTGGCCATGGTTGCATTTGCAGGTAAGATTTGTTGATAGCCTTTTAAAGAGTGGTAGTATAAATACCGGTTTCCATAAATTATTGAGCATATTATGTACAAGAAATATTCATATTCCGGTGGTTGCACAAACATAGCTGGCCATATACATCTTGTGTAGTAGATAGCTTGATATGTAACCAGATTCACCAACAATAAAAAGAACATGCAATGGAATATTTTCATTGTTGAGTCGACATTGAATGTCAAATTAGATAAAACAAAACCTTACAAACGTACTGGACAAATGGTTGATTATCTATTATTCGTTCAAGACGTGAAAACATGGACCTTCGTAAAAATCATAGTAAAGTAACATTGCAACCAAAAGAGGCAAGATAATAATCAGTGTTCATAGGTTTTAAGTAGTCCATTCTGTATCAAAAGGAGGGTTGCATGCAGATTTGTGGGAATTTGAGACAAGGCTACCGATGATGATGCATCATGATTATGTTACCATAATCTATGGCGTGGTCAATTGTAAATGGTAATAATAATAATTTGGACTGGGAATGTGAAAGTGGATTTCTCATGCACTCTTTGGCACTATATTATGTTATTATTATTATTATTATTACCCTGCCTGCACTAAACTGTGCTTGAGAGAGTATTTATTACAGGAAGCAGAAGCAGAATTTGTGACATAACAGGGAAGGGAAACAGAAACAAGTCCATCCACAATTACTCAATCTGTCCTCCTGTCTACGATTATGCTAATTTTAATTGTAAAATTTGCAACCAAATGTCCACCCTGTGCAGTTGTACACAAACACAGACCCATGCTAATTTAAAATACTGGCAAATATGCACTCCACTCTACCTAATAAAGCAATAAATTTATTTTACGTTCTTAGCCGGTGCAAAAGACGACGAGAAGGAACAATTTGACTGCCCAGAACCTTCGGGGAATTTTGCAGACCCAGCCACTTGCAGAAAATTTTATCAGGTAAGAGTCTCGCATATGCTACTGCATGATAAGTAATATATTTGATTATTTATATTACTTTGTAATGAAATCGAACAATGTTTTGATAGTGTGTGGATGGATTCCCTTATGAGAGTCGATGCCCGGCTGGTCTTTATTTTGATGATATTAATAAACTATGCACCTTCAAAGCTGATGCGAGATGCGGACCAATTGCAACGAGTAATCAATTTTACTTACCATTCATTCTTAATTGCATACTCCAGAACCTATCTAATTAGCATGACCTATAATTTGTAGCTCCAGCACCTGTGACTGATCCTCCAATAGATCTGGCCGTAAAGTGTGATTCTGCAAATTGCGAATTGCCTCACTGTTACTGCTCCAAGGATGGTACCATCATTCCAGGACGCATTGACCCACAGAAAACCCCACAAATGATTCTCCTCACTTTTGATGGAGCTGTCAACACCAATAACATTGACAAATACGACAAACTCTTTGCTCCCAACAGAACAAATCCTAATGGATGTCCAATTCGTGGAACATTCTTTGTTGCTCATGAATATGCGGATTACCACATGATTCAAAGATTGCATCACGAGGGTCATGAACTTGCCGTGGATACAATCTCTAGTGCCAAAGGATTAGAACTTGAGAGCTATGAGAAGTGGGCGCAGGAAATGATCGGGATGAAAATGATTTTGGGGAAATTCTCTAATGTCTCTGGTGAAGATATTATTGGAATGAGGGCTCCTTACTTGAAACCAGGGAGAAATGCACAGTATGAGGTAACCAATTTAACTGTAACAGAGTGAATCCATTTTTCGTGAACTTATACTTACTAGTCCTGCTTTTGTTTTCAAGGTTCTTCAAGATTTTGGATTTGTTTGGGACAGCTCAGTGGGAGTGCCTCCAATCAAGATACCAGTTTGGCCATATACCTTGGACTATTCTATCCCACACGATTGTAAAGCTGGAACATGCCCTACTCGAAGTTTCCCCGGAGTTTGGGAGTTGCCATTGAACGCCCATTTTGTAGAGGTGAGTAGAAGGCTCTTATATTTACTGATATTTCAACAGATTAAATAGTAATTATCAATATCTTTCCATGTATATCAACAGTCATTTGAAGGTGGACACTGCCCATATATGGACCAATGCGTTCTTTTCAACCATGACCCTGATCAAGTCCTTGAATGGTTGCAAGAGGACTTTAATCGTCATTATACTCAAAACAGAGCTCCATACATGATGCCATTCCATACCACTTGGTTCCAACAAGCAGAACTTGAGCAAGGTAATGAATCCTCTATCTTACATTTTTTAGGCAAGATTGATAGGAATGAGAGAACATTAATCTGTCTGGTTCGATTTTCGTCAAAAGCACAAACTCATGATATAATAATGATGTTTTATTTTATTCGCAGGACTTGCCAAATTTGTGGATTGGGCCCGATCTCAGTAAGCATAAATAGCTATTTATAAATCTAGCATAAATAATTAACGTATATTTATACCATAGAAAAGACGTATGGTTCGTCACTGCTACCCAAGCTCTCCTCTGGATTACAGAGGTAAGCTTGATGCCCAATATTTTCACCGTGTGCATGAGAATCTTGGAGTAATACATTTATTTGTTTTATTTCCAGCCAAAAAGTGCAGACCTCTTGACCAACTTTGAAGCGTGGGACTGCAAAAAGAGGACGGTACCCACACCGCCCTGCAATTTGCCCAATAAATGTCCATTGACATTTAGAAATCCGGGTCAACCTTCAGCCACACGATACATGACCACGTGTTTCGATTGCCCCCACCAATACCCATGGACTGGAGATTTTGATGGAGATAACCAACATGAGACGGACATTTACACGAAACAGAACAGAAAGAAATAATCTCTTAATGCTCAATATTTTAATACGATTTTAAAATTATTTTACAATTTAACTGCTTACATTATTACTATAGTTGATGATAATGATGATGCATTCTCCACCGTCTTTACAAGGCTCAAAGTATGAGATTATAGATACGATTAAGTGAGTGATTTTAGCAGAAGTCTACAACAATAAACATTTGAAGGAACTTAAAATAAAGTGTTTGATGATAATTACTTTATTTATTATTTTGCAAAATTGTATGCATCAATGACAGTACACTGGAATCATGGGATCCCATTATAGACTTTTTAGATGGACAATCAAATTTCATATATATTTCAAATCGGGATTTTTTGTTATCCAGTTTAGTCATATCTACATCTATACATACTACGTTTATGATTATCATCTTATACGTCGTTTAAATGATAGTTTTACTAGAGTAACTACAATTAGCGAATTGGGAACCAGGGAGTTAGGTAGTCCCGGTAAAGAACTCGTTCTGAAAAACCACAAAAAATATCGTAAAGTTTGATTACCAGCACAAGTATTGTCTATTTGAAGGAACATTCATAACTTAAACCAAAATGGAAATAAGCTTTTATTGATACCTATCATACATATATTAAAGCCATTTGTACGAATAAGCCAACCACATGCTGATCCTTTATTTACAGTATACAAATATGTAGTTAAATTCTTACATTTTGAGCATTTTATTAAAGCTGATACTATAACTATCACTAGCACGTTACTGTTTACAAAGCAGGCATTTCACAACAAACAATTTATATTCTCATGGATATAAGTTTACCAAAAAAACCTTAAATGAACTAATCAAGCTGACAAACCCACAAATATTATTCTTCTGGCTTACTTGGTGCCGGAAAATCTTCCGGATGGAGACAAACATAATGGAACATTTGCAAGTCCCGTTCAGCACAATATCTCTCTTTATATTGATAAAGCCATTCCCCAGCTATACCTCCAGCGAGGAAAAGCAGCGCGGTACGATGACCTCCTGAAGAACATACGAAAAAATGACATATAATTCGTTTTATTATCCTTGCAGAAATTTCAGTATATAAAATGATAACAAACACTTGCCTGAGTGTACAGGTTTTTTGGCCAAGACGTTATTCCATATCCGGGATGATCCCGCAATGAGACTTGCTGACGCAGTAAGCCAATATCGTCCTAGAAGGGTTTTAGTACTTCCATCAGGATCTCCAAGGAACAAAAAAGCATCGGGGTCAATGTTCTCAGGAACTACGAAGGGAATATCTTTAATCCGTGGATGCCGTGGATCTTCCATAATGCTCTGTCCTTACAGCCCTCCCTTACAAAGATAACACAGACCGGGTTATAATACAATTAATCAAGACTGGCTTTCATAAAAATTATAGGTTATGCCAATTATGGTCACAAATTGCATGCTGATGATAAGCATCATCAGCACGTCTACACCACAAATCTCTATAATATTATCAGGTATAATACAAACTATCAACCAAACCAACAAGAGGAAAACCGAATTCAAATTTCTGCTAAATAATTAAAGCCCACTACAAAAACTTGTAAAAAAACCCCTACCTGCAATTATAATATAACCTCTTTCACCTCCTCAACAAGCCGGCGTCTTCGCCAAAATCGTAAATATGTCGTCGTGACCAAAAATGACGAAAAGGTGTCGAAATGAAGAAGAACGATGGGCAAACGATCAGACTGGAGCTCAGCTGACCAAGAAGCACAAACCTGCGAAACATTCGTCCTCACTAAAAAGCGCAACCTTTAAAAACAGAGGAAAACAACACAAGCTCTCACTCCATCCATATTATTTACCCACTTTTTAATTTATTTGACTTAAAACTGTGCGTTTTATTTTAGTTTACACTACAAATTTGAATAATACAAAATTTAAATAATTATAATTTTACAATTGGGATAGGTTTTGAGAGATTGGAGGATTTTTAAATATTCTTAAAAAAGGTGAGAAGGCAGAAATTAGTGTTTTTACAAATTTTACAATCAATGACAATGGATGCCGGTCAATTCATTAATTTAATGAAATTTTAATGATTATTGCGAAATGCTATATGTACTATCGACTGACTTCCTATATATGTGGATTATGTACATTTGATTACATTTTTTGCAGGTGACGAATGGATAACCATAATTTAGGAATCTACCGTAATTCATAATCGAATACCAGTCGAATACAAGGAAGATTACCTATTAAACGATATCGGTTAAGGAAACTATCCAGGTGGGGAACACAATTTTCTTGTAGAATCTATTGTGCAAAACATTGGGATTTGATGAATGTACCATAGTATTATAACAATTTAAATTTATACTAATTCTTTGACATTACTTTAAGTGTGTAAATCAATTGTACTTAACTGGAGAGAAAATTAGGACATAAACGAGACTATTGCAAGAAATGTATCCGAAATGCCATTTGTTTTATATGAGTGAAGATATATTAAGTATTAAGTGCGAATGCGAACTTGTGCGAAGGGACATGTACGATAGATATTGACTCTGTTAAATTCTTGTAGTGTGAATGAATGAAGTAGATGCGGAGATATTATTATCGGTTGAAGTTGATCGTTGATCTTCATTTTATCAAATATGTATTCAATAGCACAAAGACTTAGGATCATTTGAATTTATCAATAACCCATTCAATCCTGCAGACAAATGTCTGTCGTAAATTGGTTGGGTTGAAGAATCTAATTTACCATTCACTATTTGAGCAAATCTTCACCAGCGAGTACAAGCTTTTTCATTCTTGTGTGTAATTAAATATTAAATTCGTTTTATTTTTTAATCTGGTGGTCAGTATTAGTAAAATAATATTTTTCATTTTGGTAATACTATGCTAAAACTCCGTACTTACAATGGTTAGTTTTAATAAAAATCGTATTGAGTTTACTGTCAAATCATGGAACTGTAAATAATAATCATACATGAATAGTAAAATTTTTTTTTCTTGTAGGATGAGTGATAGCGATGAAGATCACGAAGAAGGAGGTGGTGGCGTGTCACTTGCTGGATTTCTGTTTGGAAATATAGACATGAAAACGGGTCAGTTGGAAGATGACATTTTGGATTCCGAATCAAAACGACAGTTAAATGCTCTGCAAAAATTTGGATTGGGATCCATAATGGACGACGTAATGGAAGGGCAAGACCAGCCACAGCAGTGCGCAAAATCTAAGAAACCAAAGAACTTGCGATTGGTGTCATCTTACGACTCTTCATCGGATTCAGATGATGATGATGACGATGACGATGTCCCACAACCAAGTACATCAAGTGTAGTGTCTCCCAGCGTGAGTTCTGGTTCTGACCAGGTATTTTTGAGTTGACTATCTTGACAAATAATTAAGAAATACCATTGTTCCACGAAATGAAATTTCCAGATAGGTTGAGCATCATTCCATCATCAGTTCCAACTATGTACTACATACAAGTTTAACCATCAAGATTCAAAACTTGCATTTTATTTTTTTTAAAATAATAATGAACTTAAACAGACAAAATACTGTGTAATGTTTGAAATGGTTAATTTTATTTATTAATCAATCTATGTTGTGGTTTACAGAAATCCGGCCAAGACGACGATGCCTTCGATGAACAAAAATCGCCTTCTGCAGTGGATTTCTCTGACATCAATGAATTAGCGGCAGAAGAAGAATCTTCAGCGCTTGCCACCCTAACGTCAGCTTCCAAAGGACATGATGATGACGACACTGACTATGATGATCCCAATCCATCTTCAAATGGAGATCCAGGAAGACATGTACGACGATTATTCACAGAGCGAGACGATAAATATTTGATGCCACCACCCCTAACCACTCATATTAAAAAAGCAGCTGGTACAGGAGAATCAACCACTCCTACTAAAGAGGGTAGTAGCCCAAATACTTCACCTACCAAGTCTCCACCACCCGGTTCTAATCCACCAGGGTCAGAAGGACTGTTATTTGAGAAAAAGCTAGAGACCCCACTCGCTGCCATGATGCCGTCCAAATATGAAGGTGTTAACGTGAGTGAAATATTTCCGGAATTTCGCACTGGAAAGGTATTGAGATGGGCTCGGCTGTTTCTGCCCGGTAAATCGAACAGTCTTCCTCAAATCTGGAAGAATGTTAAGCGGCGTCGCCGAAAAAGAAAAATTTTAGCCGAAGGACAAGCTGCTGCTGATGCCGCTGAGGAGGCTGATCGTGAAAAGCGGGGTTGGGGTTTTCAATATGCTGATGACGCAAGTGCCTCAATAATGGGGTCGGATGACGAAGAAGAATTCCTTGGTGACAGTCTTGAGAAGCCCAAGAACGATAATCAAAGAAATAATGTGGAAGGAAGGTCAACTGTCTCGTCTAATCCTAACATGTGGCGTCATGGCCCTGCTGAATTGTGGTTTGACATGCTGAATGTTGCTGAAGATGGTGACAATTTTGATTATGGGTTCCAAATCCAAAATATGAGATCTCGCAAGGGAGATAGTAAGGATTCCAGTTCTGACGAGGAGGAGGTGGGTGACAAAGAAAATGCTATCTTGGCTGCGGCTGCCCTATACCCTGGGGAGTCGTTTCATATGCTTACACAAAGAGACTGGGAGACGGATATTGTTTGGGATGGGAGCGATGCAAAATATAAGAAGCTTACAAAGAATACGGCTGCAGGATGGGTTCCTTCTGGAGTTAATAGGACAGCCCAGAATTTCAGTCAACCCGGGGCCAAAGGTGCTCCGGGCACCCTTCCAACTACTCCAACCTCATCAACCATGCCAGGGAAGAAGGGAGATAAAGAAGGTATTTTATTTTACTGTAAATTCAGAATTATTTCGTAGCAATTTAATAAGGTCAGAGGGTAGATTCCCCCCTTTCACTTTACAGTATCAGATATTGGGTAAAATATATTTATACGTGTGTTCAATGTTCATGTGACCATCTTGATATTAATACTCGCAAGGTTTGCACAATGGGTCTAAAACGAAGTGTATGGTCTATATACAAATTATATATGACTGTCCGATTTGACATTTGCAGGTACCTCAAATTGCAACATAGAGATGTAACTTTTATTTCATCGATAGACTCTCCATTAATTGATGTCAATACACGGCCATTAGCTTTTCAAACGGTCGTGATGAGGACCAAAAGCAACTTATTAAAGATTTTAAGCTAGAGAACAGTTTGAACAGTTCTAACCAGGGTCAAAAGGACACTCTTGTTTATTGGAAGCCGAGGTGGATTCTAACCAGAGAGTCACAGGGCGATCGGGTTTGTCGAAGCCATCAAAAGCAATCAAATTGCAATTTAACTATCTTGCATGCACTGCTTATTTTTTTATTGTTGGGGACTTTAACTAGTGACTTATACAGTTTTTTTGTAATAAACTCGTTTCATTTCATGCCACATGTGACATGCCTGCTAAAGACATGTAACATTCTTGAGTTTTATGCCCTTCGCCTTCTCCACTATTCCATATTTTATATTATTCACTAAAACTCATGATTTCTTCAATTCCTGTTGTGTCGTTTCGACAAATTCGACAATATGTTAATGGTATTGACCTTTCATTTCATTCTCATTATTCTCACCTCATCCCATATATCTCACTTCTGCCAGCTGGAGAACCTCCTATCACCACACCATCTATCTCAACTACTTAGCGATTGCATGCGAATGAGCGTGAGCATCTCAATTATCTACATTTCTTGTGGAGGCCAGCCAGCCGGCATCCCCTCGGTTCTGCAGCATCAGCAGTTTTGCATTCTTTGCCCTTTGTTCTGTAATGGCATTTTCTGACTTTGTTCTATTGCTGCTGGCGTCAATGCATTTTGTTTCTGTTGCCTTTTCATTCAATCGAAGCTTACTTTCTTCCTCTTGTCTCGATGAAAATAGTTGTCACATTCCTGCTGGACTTTGAATTGAATTGTTGTCTGGCAGAGATACCAGCAGAATCGGATAGGATAAATAATAAAACAGTAGTTAGGCCGGGTCGTCATAGTCAGTCAGTCAGTTCTCGGTTGCTCAAAAATGTGCAGAAAATAGCAATTTGTTGATTGTCGGCAATCTGTCCTGTCCTGTGAATTAGTAATTTACACCAATCATGCCATTGGAATATCATGTCTGTTGTGGAAGATGGTGTTTTTGCCGAGATAACGAATTTTTCCCTTCATCAGAGTGGGAGTTGACTTACACGGATAAAGTAAAGAAAAAGTATTTGTTGTTCCATTTTTGTCCAGGCGGTGCAATGGCGAGCGCTGCTCCGTCATCGTTGTCGATGCCTCACAGTGTCCCCACCCCTGTTACTGTGCTCGGCTCAAAACAAGGGAAAAGTGGGAGCGGCTTGAAAGAGGAAGGAGGCATGCAGGATGATACTTGGTACTCCATTTTTCCCGTAGAGACCCCAGAGCTAGTGTATGGGCGATGGGAGGATGAAGTCATTTGGAACGTGGAGGAAATTACAGAAGTTCCAGAACCCAAAGTTTTGTCGTTGGATCCGAACGACGAGAACATTGTGCTGTGCATACCAGGTAAAGTCTTTTTTTTGTAAAATTCTCATGTTTGTTATTGTTGATTGTTGGGATTAGTTCATTGGGATCAGTCATTTCATAATTATTTTATTATTTATGGGTTTATGGATATTATTTATTTATGGTTAATTCATTAACATGCTAGATGACGTCGACCCCAGCGCTACACAAGGGACAACAGCCCCGGTCAAGGTGAAAATTCCACATCCACACGTCAAGAAATCCAAGATTCTGCTGGGTAAAGCTGGTGTTATTAATGTCATTGAAGAAGACAGTCCACCACCGTCTCCTAAGAATGATGATAAAGATCCCTATAACATTTCAAACGATGAGTATTATCTTCCAAAGTTCTCGGAACAGTCTCTTCTTAAGATTAGTGCATCTGGAAATATTATCCAACATTCTACCCCAGTTGTGGAGCTACGAGCACCATTCATCCCAACGTACATGAGCCAATCCAAACTCAGAGCATTCCATCGTCCTGCCATGAAAAAATACAGCAACGGACCACTATCACACCCAGGCCCACATCCAGTATTCTCTTTGACCAGACACATTCGTAAAAAGGCTAAGGTAAGAAAAAAGGGACCAAATTACTTGTTGCTGCGTATTTTTGGAATTTATTTTATTTTCTTAATTTACAACAGCAACGAGAACAAGAGCGGTTGGCTGCTGGTGGAGGTGACATATTTTTTATGCGAGCTCCTGATGACCTTACAGGAAAGGACGGAGAGCTACTTCTCATTGAATATTGTGAAGAACATCCACCCCTTCTTAGCCAAGTGGGAATGTGCTCTCGTATCCGGAACTATTATAAACGCCAAGCTGGTAAGGACAAAGGTCCTCCCGAACTTCCTTACGGTGAAGTTGTCTATGCTCATACAACCCCGTTTTTGGGCATTATGCAATCTGGATCATGTATTCAAACATTGGAAAGTCTGTTGTACAGAGCACCGATTTACCAGCATCCCATAATACAATCGGACTTCCTAGTGATTCGAACTCGACAAAATTACTTTATTCGCGAAATAGACGCCCTGTTTACTTCTGGACAAGAATGTCCCTTATTTGAAGTGCCTGGTCCAAATTCAAAACGGGCAAATAATTTTGTTCGGGACTTTTTGCAAGTTTTCATCTACCGATTATTTTGGAAAAGTAAAGACAGTCCACGTCGTATCCGGATGGAGGAGATCAAACGAGCTTTCCCAATGCACTCTGAAAGCAGTATAAGAAAAAGATTAAAACTGTGTGCCGACTTTAAGCGAACTGGTGTTGATTCCAATTGGTGGGTTATCAAACCTGAGTTTCGACTACCAACTGAAGAAGAAATTAGATCCACTGTATCTCCTGAACAGTGCTGTGCATACTGTAGTTTGATTGCTGCCGAACAACGACTTAAGGTAAGTTGATTATTGTTTGATTGATTTATGTATTTACTGTAACACAAATCAAAATAACAATGTATGTAATCTTGAAACTTATTTTTGGTTTAGGATGCTGGATACGGCGAAAAGTTCTTGTTTGCTCCTCAAGAGGATGATGAAGATGACAATCAAAACAAAATCGATGATGAGGTCAAGACGGCACCTTGGAATACAACCCGTGCGTATATCCAGGCCATGCGAAATAAATGTTTACTTCAATTGACTGGGCCAGCAGATCCAACTGGTAAAATATTAGTTTATTGAAATATAATAGGTATGTTTTAACAAAAGTTAAACTTTATTCATTTATTGTATTCATTTAATCACCAGGATGTGGGGAAGGTTTCTCTTATATTCGCGTCCCGAATAAGCCACAAACTAACAAAGAGGAACAAGAAGCACTACCGAAAAGAATTGTAACAGGAACTGATGCGGATTTACGCCGATTGTCTTTAAATAACGCTAAAGCCCTGCTAAGAAAGTTTGATGTTCCTGAAGAAGAGATCAAAAAGCTCTCTCGGTGGGAAGTTATTGATGTTGTTCGGACATTATCTACGGAAAAAGCAAAAGCTGGTGAAAAGGGAATGACTAAATTCAGCAGAGGAAACAGATTTTCCGTTGCTGAACACCAAGAAAGATATAAAGAGGAATGCCAACGAATTTTTGAACTGCAAAATCGAGTGCTGTCCAATAGTGAAGTGTTATCCACCGATGATGATGAAAGCTCTGATTCTGAATTGTCCGATATTGAAGAGATGGGGAAGAATATTGAGAATATCATATCAAATAAAAAGACAAATACTCAAGTGAATTTGGAGAAAGAAGAACAAGAAAGGCGTGAGCTACAGAAAATGATTTTAGGTGAGTGTCGTTGTATATTACGTCACACGTACACATTTTTTTATGTTCTTTTTACTCATTCTTTGGCTTTTGTATGGGTTGTAGGGGAATCAAAAGATGATGATGACAAATCACCAAGAAAGAAACGTAAAGAAGAAGAGGAAAATCAAACTCTTAGTGGGCTAGTTAATCACCCAGGGCGAGTGTTGAAAATTCAGCGAACTTTCCGTACTCCAGATGGAAAAGAGTACACCAGAACGGAGACTGTAAGAAAAGCTGCTATTATTGATATCTATATGCGAATTCGAACGACAAAAGAGGAACCATTCATTCGCCAATTTGCCCTGCTCGACGAGCAAGCTAAGGAAGAGATGAAGAAAGAAAAGCGACGTATACAAGAGCAGTTAAGGAGAATTAAGAGAAATCAAGAAAAGGATACAACAAAATCAACACCGGCTCCTCGAAAAAAGAAGGTGAAATTGAAGCCAGATTTAAAAATGAAATGCGGGGCTTGTGGTCAAGTTGGTCATATGCGAACAAATAAAGCATGTCCATTATACAATGCCTCTGGAAATTCACCTCCTCCCTCGTTGAACGTGTCCATGTCACAAGACGATGAAGAAGAAGTCATTGATAAGCCTTCTCTTCCTGAAGACAAAGACGACGAGGAACTTATCCGTGTCGAAGGAACGAAGGTCCAGTTATCAGGTGGAGTTATTAGTCACTGCTGCAGTAGCTGAATATATAGTACTGACTGGCTTTTATTTTGTTATAGGAAAACTCATGAACATGTATACAGAAGACCTGAAACGGCAATCCTTGGTGCTCAAGGTTCCAAAAGGAGCTGTCCAAGGCTCCTCCGGTCATCGCGGAAAGAAGAGAAAAGCGGCGTCCAGTCCTCATTGCGACTATCTTGTTAAGAAGAGACAAAACACAAATCGAAGGAGAATCGATCCACTTGTTGTATTGTCAGGCGTATTTGAAACAATTCTCAATGAACTCAGAGATTTGCCTGACAGCAGTCATTTTCATTTTCCTGTAAATCTCAAGGTATACCTTGTATTACTATAGTCTGACTATTGCAACTAGAACTTAACTATTGACATCTTCATCGTTAGGTTTTTCCTGATTATATCGACCGTGTATCACATCCGATGGATCTTCGTACCATTCGTGAAAAGATACGACAGAAGTCGTACCAACTTACTTCTGATTTCCTGGGGGATGTATCTAAAATATACGAAAACTCAGTTATATTCAATAGTATGTACAAATACTGCGTTATTCATTCACTGATATGTATTAATTGACGAATTTTAATTCTAGCATCCAAATCACTCGTCACAGAGTATGCCTTGAACATGCTGACGCTTTGCAAACAGAGACTTAAAGAAAAATCAGAGCAGTTAGAAAAATTAGAAAGATTAATTAATCCACTCTTGGATAATGACCAGGTACTCCAGTTTATATGCATCTGCTGGTAAAATGTTTAAACAATATATTTGATATATTATAGACTGGTCTGGCCTATATTTTGGAAAAGTGTCTTACAAAATTAAAAAGTGCTCCGGAAGCATTCCCCTTCTTGAAACCGGTGGACAAGAAAAAGGTGGCAGATTATTACGTTGTCGTTAAGATACCCATGGACTTATCGAATATGGATGAGAAAAACAAAGGTGAGATTTTGAATAATTTTTCAAATTGACATGTAATATTTTTGAAATTGTAATTATTCAATTTACAGCAAACCAATACGAATCAAAACAAGAGTTTTTAGACGACCTTAATCAAATATTCATAAATGCGGAGTTATATAACGGAAAGGACTCCGTATTCGCTCAGAAAGCATCAGGACTCATGAACCTAACTACTGAGTTTTTTGCTATGTTCAATGATCAGATACTAATACTTGAAGCAAACATTGCAAAATCTAAGGCTAAGATTTTCGAGGAGTTTGGGCCTGATGACACGTTTGGTGAGATTGGTGATACATCTCAGGATGTATATGATTCGGATGAAGATGACGAGGACATGGAAGTTGTGGAAATCCCAGTAAGTTTGCAACTAAAGTTAAGTATATTACATTGGAACGTATAACTATCATACTTAAATGTTTACAGGAACAGGATGATGATTATGAACAAAGTGCGTCTGCCGTCTCAGGCATTTTGGAAGAAGAACTAGAGCCTATTCATGTAGTGCAGCAGGATATAGAAGAAGGTAGAGTAATGTAGTTTTATAATTATTTATTACTTGGTTCATAATTTTTATTTTTTTATCATTTTGATTAGGAGAATATGTCAGTGATGGCGATACACCGGGTGTTTCTAGTCTTTCTGAAAACGACGGAAATCTTTTAAATGAATCTTTATTGTTCCCAAGCACCAGTCATCACAGTAAGCTCTAATTTCATGTCTCGAGTGCTTTATGATTCATGACCCGTTCCCAATCCGTTAAGTTACATATTACAAATTGCAGATAAACCAATTGGAGCCGAAACTCCCCGCAATATTCACGATGATCTAGAGGTCAGCGACTCTGATGATGATGATGCTATTGATGAGCATCCCATTCCAGGCCGTGTGACACAACCAGGGTCACAGGAAGATGATGGAGATGGATTGTGGTTTTAAAATTATAGTTATAATCTCAAAGTAATTGAATTTTATATTTCAAAATGTTTGTTTTCTAGTTGTGTACATTGTGCATGTATATATATTATTGTATGTACATTGCCACGAATAATAAATTGTTTCCACTGCGTAAATACTGTTACTAAATCTTAATTGATTTGTTTAATGAAACGAAGCATCCTACCTAAAATATGAATTTTATTTACTTAATATTTTGAAACATTCTAGATTTTACAATATTAAACAAATAAATTTACGGCCCCTTATTATTGTCTTTGTCTCCAGAGATTAGTCATCTAATACATATACATGCTATAAATATTTTGTTAAAATTTAATTACAGTGGCGCAGTTCTATGTGAGATTGATCGATTTTTATAATAATTGGCATCGAAATTGAAATTCTAGCCCACATAAATCGAATTCCCTTAAAGCCTATGTGTCGAAGAAGCATTTAATTTATTAAAACGTAATCGAAGCATAATAAAATAATACATGTATTTAATTCTGCCGCTGCTCGAATATATATTAAATATTAACAGTTTAGGCCAAAACACGCATAAATGTTTCCATTTCGTTCTAAAAGGTTGCGTTGTTGAAAGGGCGTCAATAATAATGCACACTTCATTCCCTCCTCACCCTCACCTACTCCTATGTCAAGATGGATACCACCAATAATGGGATGGCGGGGAAGTTCAAAGTTAACACAAATGCGCCAGGAATTTTACGTGTGGAACACGTCTCTTATCTGTCCATTTCATACTTGTAAAATGATGTATCACTATTCATTTTAATGTTTCATGACCCTTGCAACAAGAATAGCGTCGTCACTTGTACCTTTTAGTTAGGCGTATGTTATGATGACCTACTGCGTAGACAAAGAGGGGGAAGCGATCAACCCGGATTTCTCAACTAACCCCATTCCACCATCACCACTACTATCAACATCAGCACACCAACCAACCAACCACAATTGTGTTTGATTCAGCTCTTTCTTTTTAATTTTCACTTCTTGTTATTGCACACACATCTTGCATGTTTGTCAACTCGTCCAAGGTTCTAGTCTTTTTATATTGTAAAAAAGACAAGTTTTCAATTAAAGTCAAGTGGTCAAAGTGGAGGAAAATTGTCTTGATGGTGAAGTGATGGGCGTGATGGCCCAAGACTGTCAAGAAGATCTAAATGGCTTTGAGAATCCGATAGAGATTGATCTAGATGAAGAAGAACCCCCTGACTGTCCAATAACTCGGACAAGGGTCAGCAGTGTCACTACTCCTACTATAATTGTTGGTGATTTGGAGAATGGCGGTAGTGTCACTACTCCTTCCATAATTGTTGGTGATTTGGAGAATGCCGGAAGTATACAAAGGGATACTGGAACAGCTTCATCCAAACCGGTGGAGGAGTCAGATGAAGATGACTTGGAGAATGCCGGAAGTATACAACGGGAAAGGGATGCTGGAACACCTTCATCCAAACCGGTGGAGGAATCAGATGAAGATGTTGGTGATTTGGAGAATGCCGGAAGTATACAACGGGAAAGGGATGCTGGAACACCTTCATCCAAACCGATGGAGGAATCAGATGAAGATGTTGCCGTAATAAGAATTAGAGAAATCGGATCATTGAGAGACGACGACTCGGATGATGACGGTATTCAAGTTGTTTCCATTTTACCAGAAGACATTCCTGAAATTTCACCTGCAATTCGTACCATAAAACATATAGAGGTGGAACACACCCCTTATGTCATGATGGATAAGAATAGTGATGATGATATTTTTGTTGCAATTAACATGTTGTGCGAATTGGACAATACAAATACAACTAAGGTAAATGATTAACGTTTTGTTTAATGTTTTTAGACTTAATGTAATCGGGGTTATCAAAAATTTTGTCTTGTGTGTAATAGGAAGGTCGAAGGAAGTCTTTGTTGCTGCGAAAAAAATTGGTCGAACTTAGTCACATGCTTAAAGAGTTTCAACAACAAGGAGAGCCGGGGATCAATGTTCGACGGAAGGAAAAGCTGAACGAAGTCACTACTGTCAGTACTGTCGCTACCACAATAGCTTCTACAGGAGTCACAGCATCTTCACTTGTAAGACCCCCGCTTCGTGCGCAAGGGCCAGCAACACCTGTTCAGACCTCGGCAACTACACTTGCACGACCTACTGGTACATTTGTTAGACTCAATTATAATCCGAACACAATTAATTGTGTTGTTACATCACGAGGAATTGAACAAAGTACTTGTATATACTTTAATTATTCTCCACTAGTATCGGTGTCATGTACATTATTTTTTGTTACTTTCAGCTTCATCAATAAATGCAGCTCCCATAAGGACATTTACAACTATGAACAGGGCCACGCGTCCTGGTATACTTAATCCTGGGGTATCAAGTCAACATATGAATACGTCTGGAAATATGCATTCAGTTGTGTTTGACCCTACTAGTGGACTTCTCCTCTGTCCCACTACACAATCTTGTGAGTTTTCATTATTATAATATTTATTTTTTATTAGTCAAGTCATGTAAACAATTAACGATAATTCTGACTTCAGCGCCTGCAACATCAGTTACTGCATCACAGCAAGTGGCCAACGCAAATATGCGCCAAACTTTCAGAGCAATCCAAGCTTCTCCACAATTTCTTGCTCAATTCAGATCGGGGGCTTTGCCTATGGGCCGACCTTTGATGGTCAATGGCACACCAATAACTAGAGTTTTCCAACCAAATTCAAACATAGGATCCACAGGATTGAGTACATCCAACATAGTTCCCAACATGACTTCAAATATTGTCAGAACCAATACGCCGATTCAACTTACCGCCACTCAAGGTTTGAGGCAACGATTGCCTGTTACTCTTGTGACGCCGACTTCAACTAATTCTCAAATCGCAAGTCCACGGTTACGAACTTATCAGAGCATTGCTCCAAAGAATCAGGGACCTACACAAACTCACTTTTCGAATGGGAATGGACAATTAGCTACAAACATAGTTCGGCAACCAGCTGCACTCGGAAATACAAACTCATCAATTAGGAACCCCACAGTGAGCCAATTCACGCCTACATCTCAACCAAGTAAAACGAGACCGACATATCAAGCACCTGCAACCGCTGCTCCTGCGTCTGCGTCTTTTATACGACGCTCAGCAGAATCTGGGAAAAAAAGTGAACTGACAGCCGGTTCACAAGAAGTTCAAAGTTTGGATAATGGAAATGAGAAAGCGACCGCTAAAACGTTTCCATCTTTGGTCGTGGTTGTGAAACCCTACTTGCAAGAAAAATTAACTAAACCACAATCCTCCACTGTTAGAAGCGAGCTGGGTAAGAAATTAGTACCACAAGTTAATATATTGTTCTACTTCATAAACATCAAAGAAAAAGTTTGTAAGTAAATAAATTTGATGTTAATTTGTTGCAGATGCCAAAGTCAAGACTATTTTAATGCAGTCGCCAGTAAAGTTTACGGAATGGCTAATTCAAAAGGGTCTCCTGAAAATGGATCACAAATGTTATATTCACAGACTTCCTTACAAACTTGGAATGTATTCAGATAGCGACAAGTATCCGTACAGTGGGGGTTATGTGTTAACAGTAGATTGTTGCCCAGAAAGACAACTCCCTGTTTTTCAAGGTTCTATTTTTGAGGCTTCTATGTATCCTCCAGGAACCACAATGAAATTAGTCTATCATTGGGCTTGTCAAACTCCAGCCCCAAGTGTGCTCCAATGGGTCAAGGTAAAGTTTGTGTATTGCATTATAATGTTATCCCAATTTTCTCATATAAAATACCTCATTCAACATAATCTATAGGTGAACAGCTATTATTTGAAAAATTTCTACACATTGTTACGAAGCGTTTGTGTAGCTGCTCTACATGAAAGCGCCTCAACAATGGGAGGAAAGGGAAAATATATTGAAGTAGGAGTCGTCACTCTTGGGACTATGCCTGGGGTATGGATTTTGTTGTACACTTATCATATGCGCAATAATACAATAATTTATTTATAATTTCAGATGCAGCAAGGTGTATCGAAACCAATGAAAATTGAAATTCTTGGAATTTTTGATCCTGGGGCAAAATTGATTAGAATGAAGCTCCTCAACGTCACGGCTGGACTGGTATTTTTTTAAATCTATGAATTATATTAACTGCGCTACATTTATCTTTGTAAAATTAAACTTCAAATTTACTTAGACCGGAGAACTTGCCAAACGAGAACGAATTGATCAAATTTTAACACCATTAAGCAATTGGGTTAATCGCGACAGTGCCCTTCTGATTGACTCTTCCCTTGATAAGGCATGTATTTCTTTATAATATATTTTTGTTGATTTTCGGGACTCCTTTGGATGTTTATTCATTATTATTTATTGCTTTTAACAGACAATGGTTGAAAAGTTAGGATTTCGAAATGTTAGCCAATCTAAGACTCCTACTGGTGTCCCAGTCAAGACAAGCATCCCCACTAATGTCAATGTGATGAACTATCTTAGAAACATTGTCCCAAAGATGTTTCAAGTAAGTGCTTTGATTCTTTGCATCTACAAGTTCATAGAATTTATTCAACTTAATTACTTTTTTTTATATATGTTTACAGAATACATTATGTGTTCTGAGCAAAAGTCTGATACAACAGTTCCTGGACGAATTATCATGGCGGGAGCTTTGGGGTCCTCAGCCATTAAAAGCGTTTGATACTGTGTTAGTACATTTAGCATCTATGACGAAAATAGACACTGGAGATCTCCTAATCCCTCGGCTCAACAAAATCTCTTTAAATCCGTTTGCTGATTGGTCATATTCTGAGAAAACACTTCCACCACCTTCAGGAATTGAATGCTTACCGGACAGCATACGATCCCAGCCCTTGTCCGAGCTGGTAGCTAGCGCTGCTGGAATGGATTCATCAATTTCGAGTCTTGTTACGACATACATGGAAAACGCGTCAGGGAGCAGACAATCTAAATCCTCGATGTCGCGCACTACTGTTGCGAAATCCATGAATGTGGATACCAAAACGAAAGGTACCAGAAGTGGCTCAAAAAGAAAAGCTGACGAAGATGTTAGCAGTATCGATTTGCAAAAGACCATTCTTCAAACTCAGAGGACGCATACACTTCAAGCTTATTACTATATATATTGTCCCTCCTCTATGGAGAAATATAAAGTGGAATTTCCAACAAACCTCAAGGTTCATCATTTAAAAAAATACATTTACAGCAGTAATGTGTTATTTTAATGGTTATATGGGTTTCACAGTGTCCACTTTGCTCTAAAGTTCTTCGGGGAAGTACCGACACAATTTCGCATCTTATCAATCATGTTCTCAGTGCTGGAAGACTGACTCCTAATCCTCAGGGTTGCCGTTATTGTTTGAAAGAAGTTGGAACTCCTGCTCTGCTTGAACAGCATATCAACTATGTAAGCGATATGAATTGCTCTTAAAAGGTTACATGCCTAATTTGCATTCCGTTTCATAGGCTCACAAAAAATTGGGCGAGACTAATGTTTGTCGAATATGTTCTGACAAATATCCCTCAGAAACACTTCTGATACTCCACATGTGGAAACGTCACCTTAATTGCGAAGCTCCGTATCGTTGTGAAGTTTGTGATTACCGAACCTCCTTTCACTACGATGTTATTGATCATTTTTATAAGGTTGGTTGGTGATGTTAATAGAAAATGAATATGTTTGATTGAAGGCTTTCGAAATTTTCTAATTGTTGAAAATAATCTTACAGGAGCATGGTACTTCTGATACCGTCCAGTGTCCCGTTTGCTTAAAAACATTTGCCTGCAGATCTATTCCATGTTTGAAAAACGTGGTCACACATCTTCAGAACCATGTTCTTCGCAAGGGCAAAAAGTGTCAAGATTGTTATCTCGTATTTGCGACAGACTTGGATCATCGTGCTCATCTTTTGACTGATCAAGCTCATGAAAGTAGATGCAAGAAAAATTTTGTACAGCATGAAGTAGATGATACTCCCATTAGAATGCCAAAGCCTCCATTTGTAAACAAAGAATTGAATATTCCTCCACCAAAAAAGACGAAGGCTCGAAGAATTTCTGGTCCTGCCCAGACAAATTATCAAACGTTGAATAGTAGTTTCGCCGTCCCTCTAAATCCCAGTGATCGCTACATGTTTACTGCCATGAATATTAAGATCAGTGATGTTGAGATGTTTGCCGGCATGAGTTGTTGGGAATGCTTCAAACCCATCAATCTAGTTGGACATTACAGGTATATTTAAGCAGTTTTATTCATCACATTTTATTTTATGGCATCCAATTTGTTGTGCCAAATCAATTTCAACTATTGTGTCATTCTGTTAATCAATTCTATCTCTTTATTTTTCAGAGGAACAATGAAATGCAGTCGATGTCGATTCGAAACCTGTTGTAGTTTTACAATACAAAAGCACGTTAAAACTCATGATACTACAACAGTTAACCAACCTATAGTTGCGACCAAATTAAACCTTGCAAGAGAGTCCGATTTAAACTCTGATATCCTTGAGTGTTCAGGCTGTCACTTTTCTACTGGAAGCACGATTCGATTAGGTAAACATTATTATGAATTTATTTGAACTTATAATAATAGGAACAATAATATAAATAAAATGTTCGTTCTTAATACAGCTCGTCATCTACTAAATACTGGACACAAAACTTGTAGCCCAAAAATCAGTGTGGATCCGGCAATTTCAGCTAATTCTAATTGAAACGAAAACAGAAAACTGCTATACTTTCCAAATCCAGCCAAATTTTTAACCTGTATTTTCTAAATACAAATTTTTAGTTCAATATTTAGAATCTCGATTTCTAAATTTTTAATATCGATCTATGTCTTATCTTACATATGTATGTTGCTATTGTAATTACCATATTAATTAATTACTATATTATATTATACTAATTATAAAAACTGAACTGATGAATCGTTTCTTAGAAAAATAACTAAATAATAAGTTTAACCTACTTTGGGTTTTTAACAGTTATAATTAAAGAAATTTTATAAAGTATTATCATGCCGACACTTACTAGCTATTCCGAATATAAAAATTAATTAACTAGAAAAAATTGATAAAGTTCCAATCTGAACTGATATAATATATGAAGTATATGTATGAAGAAATAGAGCTCTAAGAGTAAGCTATTGCATGTGTTGTTCGTCTCTAATAATTCAGACAACAAATATATTGTGATTTTTTTGTATATGGACCGTACGTACATACAGCTATGAAAATACGTGCCGAATAAATGTACGACATACTTTAGTTGTATTGCTAATTATAAAATTATAGTGTATGTAGGTATATATTGTTTAATATTGGTAATTATATACCTGTACAAATTGCAAGGAAGAGCCTCAAATAATCTTGCTTGATTGCCTTTTCAAATTTTCATACAACCATTTTTGTGAGAAATCGATTATTATTATTATTGGTTTTGTGATATCTTGTTGGCACATTGATGCCATAAATAATGCACGATTGTTGTTCACCCAGCAATACAAGTTGGAATAAATCACATTAGAAATACAATTATTATCATTCCGTTTTATTATACATAATTAGGATAATACGCTTCTAATAGCATTAGGTTGCATTGTAAACATAATAATATTCAAGTTTTAATACATCATCTATGACTACTTTATTCATGCCAACATTCTTGTCATGATATTAATTTTTATGTTTTGGAAATTCGAGGGTTTTAAATGGAATAGAATATTTTGGTCATTCGGGATGATTATGTCCAACAACAAACGTCCATAATTGATGTCTTTACAAGTATAAGTTTAAGGTTCGTAATAATAAGTAATGCAGTTATTTTTGAAACACAATATGTCCAGCGGAGTTCAAAAGCTACTTAGATAATGAAACCGTGATGCAAAAAAAACGAAATACTTGTAAGGAATTAACAATAACAAATTAAAACAATACGAAGGTTAAGAATAAGTGAACTAGAATCTAGTCAGTAATAATCTATCTAATCTAAGCGATTAGTACTAATAATAGGGCAAATTGTACAATATTAAGTGCAGACACGATCAACAAAAGTAGATTAAATGTTTTGTCAGGACGAGGTCACAGGAGCTGTTGTTGGAGAAAGGAAAGCAGAACGGTCTGCAATCACAAAATTAATAATTATGTAGGATTGAATTACCAATGTCTTGTTATATTTCGATTCCATCATATTTTTTTAAAGTTTAACAAATCTTACCTCATAATGTTCACTTGCATCTAGACGACGCAAGCTGTGCCTTTCACAAGGGTAAAGCTGCAACTGATACGGTTTTCCCCATCTTACCAAGGCGTTGAGGAGCTCTGCAGTGTGCACAAAATGTACGTTCTCATCACTCATCCCATGAACAATGAGCAATCGTCCAACTTCGTCCGGAAATTGGTGTGCATAAGTCAACACTGAACCCTCTTTGTATCCGACTGGATTATTTTGAGGAAGGTCCTGTATATACACAAGGAGTAAATATTCTTCAAGAATCAGTCGTGTACAATAAAAAAATTATAGCGCGTTAAATTATGCATATACCATGTAGCGTTCGGTATATCCAGAGTCATAAAGCTCCCAAGATGTAACTGGGGCTCCAGCAACACATACCTAAGAATTAAGGGACATATTAATAAAACACAAATTAATTATTCGTTATTTTGTGTTCTATTATGAGTACCTTGAACAACTTTGGAAAGTGAATCAGACCCATCAGACTGAGGTAGCCACCATACGACCATCCATATATTCCAACACGAGTCAAGTCAATGTATTGATCTCGTTTTGCGAGCCATTCTAAAACTTCTACTTGGTCATTTAATTCCACAGTTCCCTATATTATAGAAATGAAATGTGCTAACCATTTGAGAATTATTTAAATTGTATAATTTTCTAATATGCTCTAACCATTCGTCGACGAATATGACTTTCAAACTGAACTCCTCGATGATGAGAGCCCCTAGAATCTACTGAAACGACACAATATCCCTGCGATGCCAATAAATACAGCCACAGTTGTCCAACCCCCTGAAATAGAGTACTTAATATATTTAACCATTCAAAATTTGGTTTATTGCACTAACTAATTTGATAGATTAATTCTGCTTACTCTGAAAGAATTATACACCAATTGAACTTCCGGACCTCCATACACATTTAAAATCGTTGGGTATTTCTTTTTCGGGTCAAAGTCAAATGGCTTGTATACCTAAGGAACAAATATAATTTGTTCGTTTAAAGTATAAAACTTGCCTTATGAATGGAATGTCTGTGAATTATAATAATATTTTACCATAGCATATAGATCGTCACCATATTCATTTTGATAACAACAAATGTCTGGGAAATTGAAACTAGGGTCAACACCTGTATAAACAATTTTAATTAGATGAATTATGCCTATCAAGGGATACCAATAGAGCTTGAAATTAATACACATACTTGGAGGTTCAGCCAAATAGCTCAAAGGCTCTAGAGTCACACCAAAAATTGAGCTATCTGTGTAATGGACACGGTGAATGATGCAGACAGGAGGATCTTTGACGCTACTATATGTCAAAATAGCTAGGGAACAATCCTCATTGAAATACGCAGCATACGAATGTCCAGGAGTTGTAAGTCTTCGTATTTCGCCAGGTTGGTTAGTAGATACAACATACAAATGCCTGTAAAAATAATAATAAAATGTACAGTACAGTATGGGAATCTAAATTACCGAGTTAGGTATCTCACCTTTCAATTGGACTGTCCTTCAATCCTATGAGAAATATCAGACCAACGCTATAGCGCACAGCAATGGCAGCATTCATCACTTCCCAGTCTCCTGATGTTAATGCGCACTTCATTTGTACTTTGGGTGACAAATAAAGAACTGCAAGGAATAGAGCTATTAGCCTTAGTGCAAATAAATTATGCATATTTGTATCTTATAAAAAAATCTAACGTGGGTGACGGGAAGTAGGCCATGAGCTATCCATCGCTGGTCGCATTTCTGACTTTATAAGGTACAAATGCCGGTGTCCACTTTCTTCGCTTGCCCACAAAAACATTATCAAATTTGGGTCATCACAGGGGAGGAAAGTCAGAATATCATGTACGTTAATCCACACATCAGTCCTTTCAGCATATACCACGTAGACTGGAGCTGTTGGAAGTCCATTTTCCGTAGAGTGATCTACTTTGTCCGCGACAATCTCCCTCTCATTATTTTCGGAAATATGTATACTTGTCAATGTGAACGGATAAAGAATGAGTTCCAGTCGTTGCTGTTGTCGATCCAACAATTGCGTCCAAACACTGCAATTACAATAATTGAATAAAATTAAGAACATAATATTTTTTGTGTAATTTAAAGCATAGAACTAATATTACTGAGTGCCCTCTGGAACCCAACCAGCCCTTACGACGTATTCAGCCCATGGAAAAATTTGGGGAATTGAATACATCAAATCAAAATTATGGATATTCTGTATTTTTTGCTGGTTGCTTAATTCAAACTGGACAAATCGTAAGGTTGATGTTGCATTCGCAGTTCCTGTGTTAATAAATAATGTGTAAAAATTGATTGTTATCTGTTTCATGCATAAATTTTCATCAGAATCTATACCTGGAGTTGGAAACCGATATTTCTCTGGTTCCTAGAAAACACAAAAGTAACAATTAGACATTAACATCCTTTATGTGTCATATTTAAGTAAAAGTAAATTCTTCCTACCCGTCCTGGAAGTGTGAGTAAACTGACCAGGTTCACACTAGACTCGTCAACCTGTTCGTACATAATTCGATACGTATGCTCATCTATTGGGCTACCTAAATTTTATGGGCTCATTAGCGTTCATTCAAGAAATGATACATATATACCTATGTTGTAAATTGTCACACCCTCTTACTTTTATCACGACTTGCCGGCTGCCACCAAAACCCTTCAAACCTATTAAATTCTTCTTGAATAATGTATGAAGGCAATCCGGCACTTAGGACGTCTTCTTCAATGTTAATTTCATTTGTACGAGCAAATGTCAGCCTTTTTTCATCACCTAAGAAATAAATACAAGTAAAATAAAAAGCTTAAATGCCTTCAGCAAGCCACGCAATTAGTGACTATCGTCTAAAGTGAAAAACTTACCAGATAAACAATTTACAACCCAAATGTCTCCATCATTAACAAATGCAATTAGATTTGAATTGTCAGGACAAATTGTAGCATTCATACGAGCGCCTATAGTCTCGGGAGTTTTTATCTCGGATGGGTAAAGTGGATAGTCCTGGAATAAATGAAACATGTTGCAATGCTTAATTATGCGTAGAAAGTTTCATTAATTAAACAACATACTGTTACTGCAACATCATCCACACACTGATATAGTGAAGAGGACGCTGTAAAAACAAATTTAGCAGTAGATTCGTGAAATTCATAGTCAGCTATCCCAGTTGGTGTCATTCTTTTCCGTTCCATCATCAAGAGTTCAGCCTTTGTATGAGGTATCCCACCCTACATTTATGCCCCAATTGATTTAATTAAAGTAAATAACACCATCTCCTTAAATAACTAAACCATTTATATGCGTCGTACCGGAAATCCTGACCCCAGAATCTGAATCCACTGAAACTTTACAAAAGGCTGATGGTTGAATCGTGACAGGCCTAGATTGATGTTGGGGATATCCACCGCAAAAATCGAGTTATCTCTAGTATTGGGCGGACTTGCCATAAAATACACTCTAGTCTTTCCAGCCATCTTTCTGAAAGTGAAGGAATGAGGAAGCCGGAAACCAAGTCCCCAAAGCTTCCTTCTTAGATTCCGAACATCTTCACGCAACTCTGACCAACTTTTCTTCGGCTGTAACTTCTCCACTGGAGAAGGTAGATCCGTCGACATTTTGGTCGCAGTATTTGCGCCACAACTATTGCCCCCAATCCCCCCTAAATTTTCAGTCTTCATCTCCCCGAGCAATTGGAAAGGGACACTTTTGCTTCCAGAACAAGGAACAGATAACGTTATTTCCATAAATATGCAATCAAGAATAGAGTGATGTTCTGTCCAGTAGTGTAACTTTCTCGTTTATTTTTGTGACCTTCCCTGTAATCCACCTCCCTTTACGACAATCAGCACACCCCTGTCAGTCCAAAAACAGTTTTTATAATATTCATCATCATCGTATCGATTACGCTCTATAATCGAATCTCTCTATAAATTAATTGTCCTCACCATTTATTTAGCACATATCACGATTTCAGTCTCACCGTCTCGTAATATTATCGCCGGTCGTCATCTCAGTCTCAATCCCTCCATAAATCCTTTACGCAAAAAGATGTAAACGGTGTCCACACTAGTATTATTTTCTGTTGTACAAGTCAAGATAGCGTAGTAATTTTTAATTTATAAATATCAAAATAATAGGAACACGATAGAAAAGAAAAGGACACGATATTTAACAAGCCTTCAACTAAATGTAGGATTTCTCCTTAGTTTCTTGGTCGAAAGGAGCAGAGTAGGTCAGGGTCAGGGTCACCCAACCATCAATAATGTCTTGGGAGGAGAGAAAGAAAGGGGTTCTTCAAATAATTGCAAATTGCATTATTATTCCATTTTGCTCGGTGGGTGAATGGCCTGGTTTTGTATTGCATATCTCTCTTTTGCCTGTTCCTTATATTATGTGTGTGGTTGGTTGGTGGATTTTTGTTGGAGAGTGACTACGGTTTTGCTTTGCCTGGTCTGCCTTGCTTTAACCTAAAGATGAAGTTGGTGGTGAAAGTAAAGTATAAGGTTGGCGCACCTCTGCTGCTGCTGCTCTGGTTATTTCGTATACCAAAGTCACTGCACTCCATAATAATAATCACATCACTCTCTCTATATCCCACAATCCACTCTACCACGACGAAAGATAATCTACCAGAAGAAGAATAAATCCCAATAATATTGTTCTTTTTTTACTAAAACTTTCTTCCTCCTCTTCCGAATTGGACAACAGATTGAGAGATAAGTAAGCTGATGGAGACTTGTACTTCTAGGACAAAGAAATCTTATAATAATAATAACTGTTATTTTGCCAACATAATAATAACACAGTAAAAATAGTTATTTATGTATTGATGATGATGTGATTGTGTTATGCTTGCCTGAACGAACTGACCTTTGACCACTCAGTGCCACTTATATATACAACAAATAATTGATCTAAGAAGGAAGAAGTTTATATGCACTGATTGGGTGGGGTGGTGTAAATTGATTTTAAGTTTGGAGAAAGAAAGAAAGAAAGTGATTGTGTCTTCTAATACAGAGAGGAGAGAGAGCAGAAGCTATAAATTGTAAACAGGATGGCCTTAGCGTTTCAAGACGTGTTAAATGATGCAAAGAAATTGACTAATCGTTTAAATGAACATGATTCCACGGCGGATGCACTGGTGTCCCAGATGCAGGCTGTTTATCAACAAGTTGAAGCCATGAAGCAGGTAGATTTAGATAAGTTTATATTATTATGGATATTATGAACGAAATAACTACGATGGAGAAGGTTATATTTAAACTGAATATTTTTCTTTGTAGTACCATGAAGACATATCCCAGTTGAACGATTTGGCATCGGAACGACCCCGTATGGCGTTAGTTGCAGGGATTCAACAGGAAAGCAAACACATAACAGATTTGCAACAAGAAAATCGTGAGCTTCGAATTGCATTAGAAGAACAACAGAATGCCGTCGATATGATTATGTCCAAATACCGTGAACATGTCTCAAAACTGATAGAATGTAAGCGACTTGATGAACAACTGCTCAATTCGATGGACACCAACAACAAGGTACAATTGACCTCGTGACTTGAGTATATGATGATACGTAGGGGTCAATATATATATATATGGATAATTATAATTTTTGTTTGCCAGGCATTGGAATCAAATACGGAGAGAATGAATGAAATGAAATTCGTTATGAGAAAAGCTATTAGTTTGGATGAAGAATCATTGGCCAAGGAAGAAGGGCTTTTATCGAAACTCTGGGTTGAAAACAAGGTAAGTTAATCTCCAATACGTTTTAGCAAAGGATATGAACGCCTCAAGTCTTTCGATTTTTGGCTGTGTAACGATAGCTCTACAAAAAGTTGTTTTCATATTATGCAGGGCCTACGGGAAATGTTGGAAATTTCTAGGAAGTACGGATCATACGGAAATAATATTTTGAGTCATGGAACCGAAGATAAAGAAGTTCAAACCTCCTGACCCAGTACAATCACCGGACATATAATAATTCCTTGATTTATAATTTAACCGATATAATTTGAAAAATTCTCTGGTTGAATTTTGTGTGAATATCAATCTGTTATTGGGCTATTTTACATATTACAATTAATAATGCGGTATAAATTTAGACTGATTGTTAATAAATCGTGTTCAATTGAACCGCAGCTATACATATTAAGAGAAACGTGTAAGTGTAAGTATGTTGTACCTTTTGCATAATATCTGTTATCATGATTTTGTCGTCCGCTTATTCGCCATCTGTCATTATCATAACTTTTTGGTGTTGTCCAATTTCATCTTATCCATAACATGTATACGGCATTATTAATTTTCTCCTTGCTGAATGATAAGGCTTCAGTACATTATCTGCGATGCGACTCTGATTGTGATTTTGGGGCAGCCAAAGACAGTCGATATGGAATCCGGGACGAAGTTGCATTCAATCAAACTAAAAGCAATTGTCTGGTCTAAGCTGAACGAACACGTCTTTTACATTGTCGGACGTCGTGACATGACGTTCTCATCATTTATTATCTATCGTTAGACACAAAAACTCCATCTCAAACTCGATTAGATTTTTTTTACTCCCCACATGAGAAAACGAGTTGGGCATCCGTGTAATACGATCACAGTCACAGTTGTGGTCAAGTCAAACGCCGCACATTTCGGAGTTTTTATTTATTTTGTTAAATCCTTCGACTGTAAGTTATTATGACAATTTGATTTTTTCGTTTGAGGTTAACTAAATAAAAAAAACGTAATTTTTAGGATGTTTAATGGATCAGCTATGCCTTACGACGTCCCAAAATCCTTTGGATCTAGAAGACCAAGAGAACGAGTTGATTGCGCTTGAAAGCATATTGGACAAGGATCAGTTTGTGCATAACTGTATTTCAAATGCTCTTCCTTCGGGACAAATTCAGGTGAGAAATTTAAAATGTTGGTGATAAGCTTTGATTTAATTGACAGGCTTATGGAAATAGGTGGATGTTGAGTTACCCAAGGAATTCAACATTGTTGTAAAATCCCGAAATGTGACTCCTCCATCCGAGGAGGCTGGTGGGTTGAATGGAAATGTCCTTGATCAACAGCAACCAGAATTCACGAAGGCGGAAGTCAGTTATCTTCCACCGATAACACTTTTGTTCACTCTGCCTCAAAACTATCCTTCTGAAGAAGGTCCATTGTATACTTTGCAGTCAAATTGGTTGGATCGCCATACGGTATGTTGAGTTTTTTGAGGGGCTGAGTTAACATTTAAATAATTTAATAAGTGTTTGTTGTTGTAGTTGTCGCAACTTTGCCAGGCGTTGGATTGCATTTGGACAAAAAATCAGGGAATGGTTGTTCTATTTTCTTGGATAACCTTCTTACGTGAAGAGACTTTGAAAATTATAGACTGTGAAAAGCAGTTTGAGATTGTAATGCATCCTCGTCGAATGCGAAACAATGGAATTGCTAAGGAGGTCGTTGTTGAAACTAATGGGTTGTCGGACTCCTCAAAACCTCTAACACGGCCAAGACTGAGGTCTCATCACAATCACAGACATTTGGATGGACCGTTGGATCAAAGAGCCGTATTTGTGAATTCGTCAATAAGGGACAAGGAAGTTATGTACAATTTTCTAGTTGAGTACAGTAAAGAAAGGGAAGAGAGTGAATTTCGAAAGCAGTTTCACACTTGTGATGTTTGTTTCACGGACAAGGGGGGCTCAGATTTTATGCGGCTCAGTTGTGGACATTTCTTTTGTAAATCATGTATGTGTGGTTGTTACACAACTCATATCAAGGAAGGAGGGATCGATGCAGTCAAGTGCCTCGCTGTCAAATGTTCCGGCATGCCAAATGTAAGAATATAAGAGCTTGGCGACAAGCGATTTCTCTAGTACTTTAATTTCCGTGTAGCTCGAATATATAATACTTTTTTTTGTTTCTCGTTTGATTTTACAGCTCGCTCAAGTTCACGAACTTGTCGGGAAAGAATTGTTTGACAGATATGATGGAATCCTTCTTCAACGTGCACTTGAGGTAACTTAACATTTAACACTTTTTAAATTGTTATGAGTATAAATTACTTTTCATGTTTTCACTTTTGTCTTTTCTACACTTTAGGGGATGAGCGACTTGATTTATTGCCCTCGTGCTCAGTGTGGAAAGCCTGTTATTTTGGAAGGTTCGCTGAACTTGGTCACCACCTTTTGCAAATTTTAACTTTTGTTTTATTTTTTTAGCAAATGAGAAGTTGGCTTGGTGCTCTCATTGTTTGTATCGCTTTTGCTCCATTTGCAAAACGGTCTATCATGGCGTAGAGCCATGTCGTTTCAAGTCTGGTAAGAAGAATTTATTATAGCTTACAATTAGTCACTTTTTTTAATTGTACAATTTTCATTAGACGAGAAACAAAAACTGTATGAAAATTACTCAAATGGTTCTAAAGAAGAGCGCTTGGCCATGGAGAAAACTTATGGCAAAAAGCAGATGGCATTACTCGTGGAATCAACTTTATCAGAAAAATACATTGAAAAACAAAGCAAACCTTGCCCCCATTGCAAAGTTCCAATTGAGGTAAAGTAATAAATAGAAAGCTATTGTTGTCCCTAATGTCTCTCGAAATTCACGAATTCAATATTTATAAAACGAATCTTTTATCCTCTAGAAATTTGAAGGGTGCAACAAGGTGACATGTACCAAATGCGGGGCCTATTTCTGTTGGATGTGTTCGAAGCAGCTAGACAAGGGAAATCCGTACTTTCACTATCAAGATGCCTTATCTCCATGCTATAATCAGCTTTTTGAAAATGTGGGTGGGGAAGGGGAGTTTGATTCTGATGAGGATTTCGCATTTAGTGATGATGATGACGATGAGGGCGATTGGGATTGAGTTGAAGCTGATTGCGTCTTAAATTAAGCTCTATACAGAAATACAGGCATGCAATCTGAGATGTACGGTTATCTAAATTTATTGTAAGTTTCGTTTTGTTAATTACTACCTACTTGATACATCACAATTTATAATATATCCTTACAAATATGAACTTACAAATTTAACGTATTGGCAACGCATTGTGCCTTGTGATACTTGTTCTCCAATTCTCGATCGAAATCAGAATAATAAAAATGTGAATGTAGGAGTAGAATAATATAAACGTTCGTGTAATAAAATTTCAACCGGATATCTTAAAACATAAAAATGATAACGTAACCACGAATAAACAATATAGTGAATTCGAAACATTGTACGTTAATTATATAGAAACAATAATAAATTTTCTAGTTCCATTCAATTCACCTGTGATTATCTATATTAATTGTCCTGCGTACCAGTTCCCAGTTGGGCTAGGGTTAATCTCTTCTCGTTTCACACTTGGGTCCGACATCTCCCAAAGTTTCTCAAATTCGTTAACATAAAGCTTCACGGTATCAGTATCATTTGTCACCATCATATTTTCTCTATTCTCAGTCACGGCCTGTAAATAATAAATACAAATCATATAGCATCAATCTCTAAAAAATAGTGTCGTCTTAAATGTACCGATCTTGTCCAATTCAAGGATCCAGTGAGTACTGCTTTGTCATCAATGATGATAAATTTGTGGTGCATATGATCCAAGAGCAAACCTCCCCCGTGTGGACTCCTCATTCGTTTCGGCTTTTCTCGGACTTGAACTCCTTAGGATAATTTCATAGTTAATTTCTTTTAAAATATTGAAATTAAAGCCTAGATTCTCACCACGTTTCCGCCATCTCAATGTTTTAGGAACATTCGTCACCGCTGTGACCAGGACTTTTTTCTTCACCAGTTCGAAGAGTACATCCTCCAAAAGTCTAAAACTTGAAGTGTACAATGCTAATTTTAAGGTTGATGTAGCCTGTTCCATGTACCACATGAGCTGAACAAAGCGAAGAATTGTTAACAACATTACAAAACCCTCAAGGAGGAAGATAGTAGAAAACTGATAATGGCGATACATCTTACCTGGCGAGTCTGAGAATAGCCTTGTTCTGGATATATTTCTGGAAAGAACAGCACAGTGTTCCAAAGCGTTTCTTCAGGTTGAAGTCGAAAGTCCGTCCGGGGCAAGTGACGAAACCTAATTTGTATGTAAATAAATATGTTATTCTAATTTGTATGTAAATAAATAAGGAGGTCGTCAGCTTGACCATTTTTATTTGAGTAATACTCGTAAATTGTTTTTGTGAAGTGTCGTTGGTTTACCAATTATTGACCATCTTCTTCGGTAGCACTTTATTCTTATTTGCTGCAACTTTTATTGGTTTTTCCACTTTTGTGCTTTTGGGTGTTTCTTCCAAAGCATTTTTACTTTTCTTTTTCAAGTCCACTGGTGTTTTGGATTTGGATTTTAACGGTGGAAAGACCCAGGTCAAGTAAATCGAGTATATGAGATCGGAAGCTGCAAGCAAGGCTCCCGTATACAAGATCACTTGGAAGGATATTTGACCAATCATTGCAAATAAAGATATACGCTTAATTAGTGATAAATTGAATTTCAACTGACTAAATGATAGGCTATTATTTGTCTGCCAACAACTTTAGAAGTGACAGCAGTTTGGGTGAATCTGCAGAATCGGTAAATCTACTTCTTAATAAACAAGTACCAACTTCTAAGCACTTTCAAAGTGATTTTTATACAGACTACCCATAATGCATAATGATTTTTGCATTCTGTAGTCTACCTTTCTTCTGTTCATGAGATTTCCTTATAAGTTGATTTATGCATGTGCAAATATGTGACGATTCACATTTCGCATATCATGAATGAATAGAATGCATAAAAATATTTGAATATGGAAATTCATTTACTCACTATGCAACTGGCTGAGTATTTCAGGATACACATATGTGCGGTAGTAATTAATTACTGGCACTAATACCTGTAAAGGATATGTATATTTTTTAAAGTATTTATTTGCATACAAGTATTTTAAAATAGTGATTTTATATCAAAACCATGTGTTTTTAAATGATAAAGCCTGCTGAATGATAACGTGCTATTCAGGGTGAGTTTTAAGTTGATCATCAAAAAGGTCAACATCACTGGGTGGGATATCGCCTAAAACGGGAGCAAGATCTTCACCATTCGGAGTATCGTCATTATTATTGCCAAAAGAATCTTCAGCAAAGTAAAGATCTTGATCTGCCTCCTCATCCATGGAAGATGCAGAGGAAGTTGTCATTTTTGGGGTTGTTGTAGGTTGTTCTGGGTGTGGATAATATTGTTCTCCATTGCAGAAAGTCTGATTTACGGGAAATAGATACTCTAGATTTACTCCATATGTGGTCACCTTTTCTCGGAGATAGTCCATCGTTAATCTAAAAGAGAATTTACTTTAATTCTGTTGTATTATTTATATTTTTTTAAACTAACTTGTCCATGTATGGCGTACGACTCAGAATAAATGTTGACAGAAATTTCTTTTCAGACTCTGGATCTGAACAGTGAAGCAAAATAAGCCACGAGGAGTGGTCAGTATCAATTACATCCGTGTTGTATACTCCTTTATCTGTCAGAATTTAATTTTTGAAATTAAGTAAGTACAAATTTTTTAAATGTTAAAATCTACAATGATCCTCTGTATGTCTCCAATGTTCCGGTCGCATTGGGTCTGGGATTTGCCAAGTTATATTCCCTGTTTGCATCTAGAATAAGTTCTTTTTCAATTAACATCATTAATTTCAACCAAAACCAAAAGGCTGCTTTCGTCCCTGTGTATATACCTCCTCATTTGGGTCTGCTGCATATCTACAAATGCGTAAAGCAATAAAAAAAGCAAAAGTTTACGAAGTATTCGCACAATTTTAGACAAACTACAGTTTTTGCAACAACTTACTTGTATGTCAATCGCATTTTCATGTCCATATTCCCATTTGAAAGACCAAATTCTGTTTTCATGCAGTGGTATGTGAAAGCTATTTCTGCACTAGAGTAATACTGGGCCACAAACCATGGTCCAAGAACCTTTGAATTCCAAGTATTTCAATTTATTATAATTGAATTCTTTAAATTCGTCCAAATATTATGGAATCACCAACTTCAAAAATATTAAAATTCTTCATTGGTTTCACTTCTGGACAGTTATCCCGCATACTCCAACCACCAACAACAAGAGCACTGACTGAAAAGAACATGCAAATTTCTATGGGATGCATTTTTGCAAATTTTCCACAATACAATATTTCTTTCTCCTATTAGAATAACATTTCGTTTTGTTTTAAAATGTCCTTTGCCTAATGTGCGAATCCCAGCTTGAAGATGATATGAAGGCATAATGTATATTGACTGGCCGACCTCTCAGCTCTTATCCTAGGACTTCCGTTTCCTGTATGCATGCTTTATTTAGTAGTCGTGCCCGTATCTGCATTATTACTGCAAGTTATATACATTTGTTATATATTCAACAAATTGACAAAGACGCCCTCGCCGTCTTCCTTGTCATATTGGCAAACTTGTATATTGCAGACTTTTGAAACTATCAATACAAAATATATGAATCAAGGCCAGAAAATGCCTAAGTTTTAATGGGTGGAACATGAAACAGGTCAAGTATGTGTTCTAAAAGAGCGTATTTACCATAGATCATAATTGTGATTGGTATTATTATTTTCATAAATGATCCATACATAAAAGATTAATAGTATTGCATGAATTGCAAAATAATAAAAGCTTTATCTATTTTAACCAACATTTAACTGTAATTTTAGTTTAATAACTGCAAAAAATGTAACAAAATTCTTACTTTGCTATTCTGTACAAATGGATTACTTCTTCCTGAACGGGTAATGAATGAATGAATTATTTTCAGGTCATTTAACAACACTTCCTATCCAGACATATACATAACCCAACCCACACAAAATTATTAGCAATACATATACAACATAAACACAGCTAATTTATAAGTTTAATCAAATCACTAGCATGCATCATCCCATCATCATTACTTTACTATACATTCTGCTATGTTTTTCTTAAGAGTTGAATGCGATTAACAGAGATGATTTCATGCAGAATGCAGATTTGTTTTGTTGGGGGTGGAAAAGTGAGAGCGGGTATTTTGTGGGATTATGCTGCTAATGGATTATGCATGTACATACAAATGGGACTGGATCAAGTTAATCCTCTCTGCTCGTATGAGATTGGACCACATCAGCATTTCCAATTTCCATCATCTTCTTCTTCCGTCTTCTTCCAGAAGGAGAGGAGACTCCTTCTTTTTGTTGACATCAGCTTAAAAGACACATATTTACAGTATAGTTTAGTTCTGGGCAAAAGATTCCAGTAGAAATTCATCACCACCACCTCGTGGTTTCTTATTGTGCTTAGAAAAACTGAAATTCAAGAATTCAATCACTGCTGCATGACGGAGAGGACTTATTTACTCTGGGGGGTCAATATGAGTCACCGATTGTTGACATTGGCCGTCTTGGTCACATTCTGTGCAGCCTTTGCGCTTCCAAATAAAGATGGGAGCAGGGTTTATGAAAAGGTAACCGAAAGATGACAAGATACAATATTTTATGGTTTGTTGACATTTTGACATGTGAGGATAATAATATCGAGTCTGTTGGTTGGCACCGTTTTAGCCGTTGAGTGAGCAAGAGCACTTCGTCGAAGGGGAACATAACGCAGTCTACGATCATGAGGCGTTTTTAGGAGACGAAGCTCAACAATTTGATGACCTTACACCGGAAGAATCACGACGACGATTGGGGTATGTTACAGATGCTCAGATATTGAATTAATATGCGGACTTTTCCTAGCTTTGAGATTTGAGAAGTTTTGGATAAAACTATTGTATTTTTCCACTTGCAGTCTAATTTTTGACAAAATTGACACTAATAAGGATGGGAAAGTTGACGCTGCTGAACTGAAGAAATGGATTCAATGGACCCAACGTAGATTTATCGTGAAAGATGCGGAGACTCAATGGCGGATTCACAACCCTGATGGAAAGGACAAGATAAACTGGACAGAGTACAGGAAAGCAAATTATGGTACAAGAAAGTACTTTATTATGTTCACATATTTATTTATATATCAGACATTATAACTCTACTGTTTCGTTATCAATTTGTGATATAAAGGGTTTCTGGATGATGAGCCAGAAGGAACCGAGGACAGAAAAACGTATGCAAAAATGATGCAGCGCGATCGACGGCGATGGACAATTGCAGACACGGATGCGGACGACCTCCTTACACAACAAGAATTTACCAATTTTATCCATCCTGAAGATGTGGCTCACATGCAAGACGTGGTAGTGCTTGAAACGGTTGAAGACATCGACAAGGATGGGGATGGAAGAATTTCACTTGATGAGTACATTCGTGAGTGATGTTTTCGTTGTGTAAATAACTAAATATTGAATGAATAATCACATTCCTACTTTCTGTTTGTTAAAGGGGACTTGTACCGGGGAGAGTCTGGTGAGGATGAACCCTCTTGGGTGGAAAATGAACGTGAATCATTTAGAACCTATCGAGATAAGAACAATGATGGATATCTTGATAGAGATGAAGTAAGATAAAATAATAGAAGAAACACTTGTGGATACTTATATGTAATCGTTCTGCAATATGTAGGTAAAACAATGGATCATGCCTGACGAATATGACCATGCTGGAGCAGAAACAACTCACTTGATTCACGCTTCCGACTCTGATGCAGATGGAAAACTCACTAAAGAAGAAGTACTCGACAAATATGACGTCTTCGTCGGGTCTCAAGCTACAGATTTTGGCGAAGCTCTCGTTAAGCATGAGGAGTTCTAGATTTTTTACAAAACATTAGGCCACTTACTTATTACTATAGATGAATAGAGTATATAATAATATATCATTGTACAACTGGATGTTAATTGCCCGAGACAATGTAATTACCTCCATTAATTCGTATGAACGATAATAATGCCAAACAACGACTGATATGACAATCAACAAATAATGCTTCCTTTTGAAGTCTCTGAAACCTTTGTACGCTATTTATATCTTAACCAGTTTTCCTATAAGCAAAAAATTCTCAAGTGGACAGACATAATCGAGTCTCATTTATCACAAATTATAACTACAACTTATTTATTTTTACTAACTTGTAATGATGTCATATCATAAGCTTTACCAAAGATGTACTAGTATCTATTAACCAGTTAATCCTCCACTATACAAGGATTGATGTTTTCAGCCATAACAATTTTTAATATGTTTGTTACCTTTGTAATACGATATGATGCATACACTAGAATTTTAACATGTTTTAGAGCTTTAGATAATATACGGGTTACTCATGTATGTTCATGACAAATCAATCCCATTGCCAATTAAAGTGTGTTCTAGTTATTTTATGCAACATTACATCTGATCCTGTGTCTTGATTATTCATTTTGAGAGGTATTTGGCAAAATCAATTCATACAAAAACCTTTGACAACCTGCGAATAATTTTGTTTGCATGCAAAAACTCAAAGTTTGTTTGTTGCCCTTGTCTATGTTCTACACTACATTAACAGATAATATGGAGAAAGCAGTAGTGAAGTTGAGTATAGAATAGACATTCGTGTGTGTCGACTGGAGTAAAATACCCGAGTTCTTCTCTCTGTGCAACTTTCTCCCGCATCAACATTGTGCATTTGCGAATTCGTCAGTCAGCAGTTCAATTTAGTGTGTGCACCTTATATTTCCACACCCCTTGGATTTATTATCTTCTTCTTCCACTTGGTATAATTTAAATTATATTGATTAATTGCATGACAGTTTCGATAATGGTATAATATGATAGTTGTGGAAGTGATACATTTTGCAAATTGTTAATGTTCTTGTTCTTCTATCCTCAAATAGAGAGATGTTAAAACGTTGATTTGGAAGGATGAGCAACACATTGTCCCGACGATCACTCAAATTAGTGGTACAACAGCTGCGAGGAACGCAAAGAAATTTTTCATGGAAGCCGCCAACACCTCAAGGGGCGTGGAGGCCGTCATGGGTGGGGGCTGTGGTCTCTTCTGCCTCTATCGTTTATCTAGGTTATCAATTATTCCACCCGAATCGTTACGTCTATGCACTGAAATCTCGCAATAAGGTTGGTCAACTTATTTACAGTGTTTAAATAACAACTGTTTTAAAATTAAATGAATTGTGATAAACGATTGTCGTCGCACTCATTTTAAAAGTTTCAACCCAAGGTAAACAAATCAAGTAGTCTCAGAAATTCTCAAAATCTAAATTTTGGACTTTATGAATATCCTCTTTGCGTGGCGCAGCCTCCAGCGACCTATACAAGTTTGTTTACAACTTGAACCTTGAGGCTGGTCACCATGAGGCGACCCGTTTTCAGGTCGCTCAATATTGCTCGCAGCATGGGGAAACCTATAGAATTTTTGTTCGTCTGGACGAGAGGAATCCGCCGGTGATTTATATTTTAACCTAAACAGACCGAGAAAAGGTCAAGTTTATCAGGTCACGTTGGATCCCTTTGGCGAAACTTTCGACAGCGATTTTTTTGTTTCCTGTGCACTTTTTATATAATCAAACCTATCGAAACTTTCTCTCGTAGAGATCTAGCGATTTGGTATAGGTCTTACGTTGGAAAAAATTACGAAAATCGCCAACCACGCTCCCAGTGTTCAATTTAGTATGGGGGTGTGATTTCAAAATGTCTTCCTCTGGTGAAGGCACAGATTATAAAGTTGGGTGTACCTATACCGCGACCAATATTGAAAGCGCCAGACCCGAAAAACCTGGGTTTTGCGCGCTTTTTCGGTCGTAACGCCGTAAATACGAGACCGTCTTGGAGCTTGTACCATTCTATTCCTTTGTAAACAGTGAACAAATGTCGCCCACGGGTTCTTTGCGCTTGGAGCAATACTAGCTGCGCTACGACCGAAAAAGCGCGCAAAAACCGGGGTTTGCGGGTCTACCGCTTCCAATATTGGTCGCGGTCGGAGATAACTGACGGTTATCACTGACTTGAGAGATTGGGGACATATCCCGTATACTGTATTGCGAATTGGCAAGGGAAAATGTCGATTTTGAAACGATATATGAAACTCTGTATTAGCTAAGGTTATTTTCTTAATTTCATCCAGTCCAAGTCATCACCCTCATCTTATCACCTCTAGAGAGAGAAGGCGGTAGAGGGTTTCAGGGATGATGAGTATCACAATCCTTTTGAGTTGCGACCTCTCCGTGACCATCCTCGCTAGAGGGTTTCACCTCTTGCCTATGTACGTTTTATAATAGTATAATGGTATCGTTTTATTTTTGTAGAAGGACGATGAAGTGAAATCCATCAAGCTGACATCCAGGGAAAGACGCTTTCTACGGTTTGCCTCGGTGGAATATGACGGACAACTTTACATGACGCCTCAAGATTTTCTTGAATCAGTTGTCGAGGCAGAACCAAGACGTAAACATTTTCTTAAGATACATGTACTCCATAATGTTGGTAATATAAACCTAAAAGAATCTGTTATTTTGTAGCTCGTCTTAAGCGCAAAGCCTTAACTAAAGAGGATTTGAAAACTATTAAGGATCTTACACCTCAGCTGCAGAAAGGATCCCCACAACTTTGGAGAAATTTGAGAGATAAAGGTCAATAAATAGATGTGAAAAGCATAACATCCTATGTATTTTTTCTAAAAGTTAATTATACTGCTTCTAGGTGTAATTTCGTACACGGAATACCTCTTCCTTCTCTCAATACTTACAAGTACATATTTCATGCAGTATTGTTTCCGAGTGCAATGATACAAATCAATAAGATTTTATATTTTGTATTTTTTAACCAGAACCTCAAACTGGATTCAGGATTGCTTTCAATATGTTTGACACAGACGGAAATGAAAAAGTGGACAAAACTGAGTTCCTTGTTGTAAGAAATTGACATTTAATGCGTTTTGATTTAGTTGTATGTAAAGTTTCTTAATTTCTTAATTTCCAAGTGACAAATAATTTGTTAGGAAGTATTCTTTTATCGCACTCATATTGTTTTAAAATATGATTTATGGTGACAATATCTTCTATATATTCGATTGTTTCCATGTTAGGAGATGTTCATGTTGGAAGAAGTATACAATTTTGGTTACAGTTTCTATTATAATTATGTTTATATATTTTTATTTTTATTCGTAGTTGTTATATTTGATCCCGCTGCACTCATATAAGCAAGAGTCGATGATTCAGAACCTTCATGGGTTTGTACGTAATATGTACAATCCTTCAGAACAATCCCAGTGTGACAATGACCAACTAACCCTACCCTCTCCGTCTCTAAAGGTCCTTACTAAACCAAGCAATTGTAATATTTTTTAAAAAATTTTATGACTTTAACATTTCTTGACAACTTTCAACTTTGGATCACTTCACTTTTCCAACCGTATTACCTTGAATCAACATGATGACATACATAGCTTTGAAAAATGGCTAAAAATGGTTTGGGTGTCTAATCTAATGACACTGGGTTACAAGAGGCGTGGACTTGTCTTTACTTCTTGCTTCTGGCTGCGGATGAGATACTTTTCACACCCTTGTTCTTGTCTAATCTACTAAATCTTCTCTTGCGTGTAATAAGCTTCCCTCACGAGTGGGTGGGTGTGTCTATCTTCTTTTATTTCTCTTAATTATTGGTTATTTTGTATTAGTTTGTTTTTCTTTCATTGGCTTGATAATTATTGCCTCCTATATCTTAAAGTTTTCTCTGTCATACATATATTCTTTCTCAACAATGTCTTCTTTGTCTAAACAATACATTATTTGAGATGATTTGATGTGAAGTGTTCTTTTGTGATTTACTGATTTGCATTAACGTAAAGTGTCTCACATTTGAACATAAGCTAACAATACACTGTAAATGTAAATAGTTGGAGAGAATATTCAGTATGGCTTGGAAGGACAAACGCGGCCTGTTGCCCCCGGTAGATGAAGCTGCTAAAACTGGTGAAAATGGAGAAGAAATAGAGAACACGGCAACCGCAAAAGCCACTGAGGCCTTGATAAGTGAAATGCTTGTTGATGATGATCGTGGATTACAGCGTCGACATCTAGTAGACACAACGCTCCTAGTCCACTTCTTTGGTCCTAAAGGAAATCGAGAAATTAAATATGAAGATTTCCGCAAGTATGCAATCAATTAAACGCTTAAAAGCAGGTTGTGAAAGTTTAATAGGTTTTAATATGCTTGAATCTTTTCTAGATTTATGGAAGATCTTCAGACGGAAGTTCAGGAGCTTGAGTTTCACGAATTCTCCAAAGGCCTAGATTTTATTTCTCAAGTGGATTTCGCCAAAATTCTTCTTCGATACACTTACCTGCAGTCCGAAGAGTAAGTTGACATGCACCCTGGTTGTTCAATTTAGTCATGTTTAAATAATTATTATATGATTCAGATACGAGCTGTACTTGGATAGACTTGTGGACAGAATTAAACTAGAGCAGGGAATTACTTTCGAGGAATTCAGAGCCTTTTGCCAATTTCTTAATAATTTGGATGATTTCAATGTGGCAATGAAAATGTATACATTGGCAGATAGGGTAAGTTCGCTGGTTTGTTCTATTCAACCTTGTTTTAGTTAGACTAACGCTATCAATTCTATTCAGCCAATTTCCCAGGACGAATTTCGACGCGCTGTGCGAATCTGTACTGTGAGTTACACTTTTAGACAAATTCATAAAACGACGATGGTTTGTAGTAATTACTATCTGGGGCATTACTATTACAGGGCACCGATCTCAGTCCTCACGTTGTGGAAACTGTATTCCAGATTTTTGATGAAGATGATGACGGTCACCTCAGCCACCGAGAGTTCATCGGAGTCATGAAAGATCGATTGCATCGGGGTTTCAAGGTAGCTAACTTTCTTTATTTAAGATAATGAAATTAAACTAATCCTGCCATATCATTCATTACCGATTTTCTAGCTGTACACAAAAAATGAAGGCTGGGAAGCTTTCAAGCAATGCGTTCGTCAAGAAATGAAGACACAATAAGACAATTAATAGTTAAATATATTAACTTGTGCTGCCGTTAAAACGTTACTTTTTTGGTGCTCAATTCCTTACCGATAATCAGTTTTTACCTGAGTATATTAGCAATCAGTATTAATTACTCTGTTTGGTTTCTATGATTGTGCACAAATTAAATTATGTGATATTGAACTTTCGTATTAATATTGTGAAACTATTCGTGAACTTAATGATGCTATTTATACTTTCTTGCCAAATCATTTAAAGTGTTACCCATTTAAAATTTAAATAACATTATTACACGCTTTAGCAATATTTGAAGTTTGTATAGATTAGGAAATTTACAGAAATTAAAATGAAATGCAGTTATCATGGTAAAATAATTTAATTATCATGATTAAAGAATTTAATGCAAGATAGTTATGATTGATGCAAAGGATTCATGAAAATAAACTAAATAGAAAGTTGAACGAGTCTCAAAATTTTACCAGTGTTACATTTATTAATTCGTTAATTGTAAGTCATATTATTATTAGATTACAAGAATTGACTGGAAAGGAGGGTAGGGAAAGGATAAATTACTGGAAAAGTTTGTTAGCTTCTTTGTTAAATGGTCATAAGTGTTCAAAGTGGCAATTCTTACGCAGCCCAGAGAATTGTGCATTACACTTTTGTAATGTCACAAATTTAACATTAGAAATATTTGATTGAAATAAACCAGTGCTGATGAATTGGATTTAATAATAGACAAAGTGCTCATCAATATAAGTGGTTAAAATATATACATGATAGCCATTTTTATATATATTTACATTTTTAAAGTTGCTTATTAGAGTATCAATTTTCAAGGGTATAGTTAATTATATGATTTAAGTTAAAGTACCTTCCTATAATTCTGTTTCTTTCTTGCATGCAAATCAATGACGCCTATAGTTCTATAGCCTATAGAAAACAAATCTTATAAGCATGATCTAAACAGTTACAAAGAACTAATTAATAAAAGGATGCTGAATTATGAATTATGAACTTTTCTAATTTTTCTCGAATAATTCTTGAAATATAGTTTTTGATTTAGTAAAATACATATGAATCCAATCTTGTAGTAATTATTAGTATTATTATTATATAGATTTATAAAACATGTAATTGCTTCAGTATCGTGATTAGGTTGGTAAATATTACTACCTATTATATAGATTTTACTCGGGTACAAAGTCAAAAGTCTCTTATTCTCCCCATTAAATTCCATCCAAATACGTTTCAAAGCCAGTCTCATAGATTTCAAACTTTCAGTTTTTGTGGCCAATTTCCATATATTGATGAAAAAATCTCTGGCCATCCATCAGGTTACTGTTTTCCTTCCTAAATCCCCTCTCTGCCTCAATCTAAATTGTAATCAGGGAGTTTTTTAAAAGTGAGATGAATAATTAGTTTAGCTGTGCGAGACAAATTATGTGATTTGTAAATACTGTGTATATACAATGCCATGCTTACATAAGTGGTATAATCTGTGTTTTCTAAATATTAGTTGTTACAGGTCAACATATTTTCTCAGTCCATTTCATACAAATACAACAAATATCACCACCATCAATCATTCACTCCAAACTCAGGTTTGTGTAGGGAAGTTCTTATAATGACAATTTTAATGGAAACTCGTGGTCAAATCAGTGATCGAGCCTATCTCGTGGTCATGATCACCTCTACATACAACAACGCAATCAGGTTATGATAAAGTTGTCAGGTAAGCGCTGCGAGAGATGAGGTGCGCGCACCACTGGAGAAAACACCATCAGAAAATTCATGAGCATTCCTTTAAAGCACACAGTGTAAGTATATAAGTACTGACCGCGATTGCAGTTGGTAGGTACTCAATTCCGTAGCCTATTATAAAGTAGCAAGCTGCATTACTTACGTAGGTACATTGTTCCATTTTTCGAGTCTCTTGGTGTTTCGAAGAAGACAGTACAAGTTAAGAATAAAACTAGCAGTTTTCTTCGACTTTTCAGTGCAAAATTGAATGAAATAATAAAATTATGAAATAAATAAATAAATGCAAAACAAATCGAGACAAAAAATCTTAATGAAATAAATGATAAATGTTTTACTGAATAATAATAAATGGTAAAATAAGGATAATAATATACCAATATATCTCTATGTGTAATAACAGAAATTGATATTTTCTTGTTTAAAATCCTTGAATCCATTTTAAAATTCAGATTGCCTTTCTCGTAAACCAAATCAATTTCCTCGTAATGAATAATAGTGCTATTTCTTAACTATTAGTAATTAGTATCAGTATTGTAATCACCATATAGTTCACGTAGGTCTTCAAATTATTCCAAAATTAGCAGTTTCTCTCTCACTCCGAAGGAGACGTGGCTTATAATTAGTCTCTTACAAAGCAATACGTACTTTTGAATACATTAAAGTGTACTCGAAATATAGTAGACTCTCTTATATTAAAAAGTATAACAATCAGCATAAAATTGACAATATGACGACACGTTAAGTAAGTATATAAAGTTCACGAGCGAAGGAAAGCGTCAAATCAAGATCATTTTTCACATTTTCATTCCTTAAATAATTCTATTTTAACATAATGCCAACTTGTGTCCTTTAAAAATGCTCAGATTTTGACAGTAATAAAATAACGGCAGGGTTGGTGAGGAGGAGGTGAGACGATATGTTCCATCGCCTGTTATTTTCTGTTGAACATTATTACAATTAATTTATCCCTCCTTTTACTACACATGAAAAATGAGGTTTTATAATTACAAGTACAGAGAACCAAGGGAATGAATATCGAGAGAAACAAGGACTAAAATCTACAATTGTATAACATTTATTTTTTATATTTCTAAAACCTAAAGTTATTTGTTTTGCGACTCGACTGGATTTTTGGGACTGATACACACACTCGCATTCATTGTGTTTATTGCATTCTTCTATATCTAAACTAAAATCTGACATTCCTCATCATCGCATTTTATCAAGACAGTGGAGTTAGTTAGTTACCTCAAACAAAATAGAGTATGTAATTTTTAGGTTAAATTCACATCACCAAGAGTTCCAGTACAATTAAGGAGAAAACTATAAGGAATATAAAAAAACTAGAACAAATATTAAGGACAGAAAATAATAACGATCGAATCGAGTAATGACGACCGACCGATTATCGAATGTATAAGGTACATAATCAATCCGGTTCCTCTGCAGAAATTAAGTCAAAAAAGTTCCCACGTCAAAATGCCGACCGCGTTGACCACGGAACAAGACTTTTTCTCACTCGTTTCATTTTCCCTTTTTAACAAATATTTTACTTCTACATATAATCAACTTCTTAGGACTTAATTAGACAAAAATCTAAAGCTGGAGTTGCTTAAAAAGCTAAAGCTATTTCGTACTTCTTCCCCCTTTCTTTTGCTCTGTGACCTACGCACGTCATTATTACCTGTTATTTCAAACCACTAAAATCGTAAAATATGCCTAAATACAAACATTCTGTTGTATATGTATCTGTACCTATATATATTATATATATAATTGTTTACTTTAATTGTACATTTATCGAGCGGAACCAACCTGTTTGGACAATATATAGATATACTTTATACATTCATTTAAATTTTCCCTAACTTAGTCAATAACCTTAGTTAATTCCACTCCACCTTATAGAGTGCATCATCATCATACATAATATATCTTACTAATGTATTTACGAATAATTAGTGTAATTGTAAGTAATTCTGTACTTTAAATTTCCAGTCGTATATTCAGTAGACGAAGTAGCTCTATAGACTCTAAAATGGTCAGCCGTCAACGTCTCACTGCTCGATCAATATATATTTTTATGTCTCACTTGACAATTGTTATGTATTTGAACTTGGGCGTGGAATTGTAGCGCAGTGATCGAAGTGATGGAAAGTGAATTTCTGATGCAGAGTCCAATATATTTTCAGGAGAAAGGAGGGAAGGAGTTTGTATGTGTAGCGTAGTTTTTTTATGTTCAGCCTTGAGTGTTTCCTTCGATTCATTTGTTGTATGTCGACTAAGAGTATGTACACAGGGGTTGTTGGGGCGTTGATTATGGGGTTTTTCTACTCTATTATCATTTACAGATGGGGTTGATTGTTTCCGAGATGATTAGCTGAGGTGTGATTGAGTGACTGATTGTTCCTTCAAGTAATGGTTAGGGTAGGGTATGATTGGATACACAGCCAATTGTGAACTCAGGCTCCAGTGCAGTCAATTTCCACGATGTCCTTTGGAACATCCACAAATTGATAGACAAGCCTCTGGCCATCTACCTTCGCCAAAATCCCCCGCTGGTAGTAATATCTGAGGAGAAATAGATACACACACATTATCATCTTGGATGGTTACAAACTGTCGCGTAGAGAAGAAACGTAGACGAGGGAGGAAAAGTAGGAAAATATTGCACCGAAACAAGGTCATTGCTAAACAGCGTATACAATAGACCAACCGCGCACAAAACAAACTAAATACGAACAAGGAAAAGTTGGCAGAAACATTTTTTGTGTGTGATTTGTGATTCAATCCTGCTCTCCATAAATTCATAACGTGCAATAAATAAATGGATGCGGGACTGAATTGGGATGATATTCTTCAAGTGCCAGAGTATTTGTTTGGCCATACATTCTGAACTCAATTAAATCCATATTAAAATATCACGTCACAATCGTGATATTTTGTTTATTGGGAAAGTGGGTAATTAGTGGTAGAAAAAAGGGTAATTTAAAATAATCATACCTTAGAGCTCGTCCCATTGTTTCATAATTCATGTCCGGCTTATTCTTGTGAAGCCCCCACAACCTGGACAAATAGTAAATATTAATAAATTGACTTAAAATATGTGATTTGACAATGAGATCGATCTATGAGCAAAATTTTCATTACCTTGACACTGCTTTAGAGTCTACAAGTTTGAAGATCCCTTTCTCCCGATTTGTCCACTTAATGTAGCGAGGGCAGTACTCCTTATCTTGGAGAAGCTTGAGCAGGAACTCCCACAAGTACGTCGTCGAGCCTAAAGTATATCACACAAATTATTTATTATTTGCACCTCATGAATAAATATGGGATTATAGCCATTATTGGGGAGGGAGCCAAAATGTACCCTCTCTACTCTTGCGCTTCATAGGTCCTTGGTCAATGCCCTTCGGCTTCCTTGATTTCTTTTTGATCCTTGGAGGGAATCCCAACTCCGCCAAGTAGAATTCCTCCATGGAAGAGGATGAACTGGGCGAAGAGGTATTGGTGGAGATGGCAGAGGGGGCATGACCCAATGGTCCCCCTAGCAGGGGGTGATGTCCATAGTGCCCGTGATGTGAGCCCAAGTGACTGATTGTGGCATTGAGCATGGCCGCATGTTGGCCTCCTCCCAAGTGGTGGTGGTAATTACTTGCGCCACCGAGTTCGCAGTACTGCCCGGACACTCCAAATGGATATCCATCTACACAATGGATGTCATAAAAGAAACATGATAAAATGAAATAAATTACATTCCACAAAATAAACGACATTGTATACATGTACATGGGGTGGACTAAAAAACCACGCCTTTAGTTGCAGAATTAAATTGCAAAATAAGTCGCATTCAGCATTTTCAGTATCATGATCTTCAAATCTCAGAATTAGTTTCCAACTCATCAAATTGTTTGTTTGTTAAGTAGTTAGCGTGAGTGAAGAAAAAGAAGGCAGAAGCGTTTTTCAATTCCATCATTCGTGCAACCCACTTTTCTCCTCCGCGTCGTCGTTAATGAGTGAAGGGCAAGGGGTTCAATTCATCCCATCATCATCATACGATACGATACGACGACATACAACAGAGCAAGCAGACAATTTCCCAATTTCCGTTGAGGTGAATGTAAGCAAAGGAGTTAAAAAAGATAATGACAATTGTGTTGCCTTGTTCTTTATTTGTTACCCAAGACAATGAACGGAAATGACAGAAGAGTAGTCAGTCAGTCCTCTCTGAGAACCGAGCAACAGCTGAATCCTCTGTGAAGAAGGAAACCAATGTGTGTATGCATTGTTAATAGCATAAGTGAAAATGAAACTAGGATACAAATAAATAAGACGATATGCAAATGCATCTCAAACACAAAAAATGGTCTGGAAAAACTCTACCCAACCAACAACGATTGAAGGGTGACTTAATTTAAAAGAATTAAATTAGAGAATAACAACAATCGGGAGTGAAAAAAAACGGGATAAAAAAATGACACGGTGGTGTAGGTATGCAAATAGAGGAGCCTTGAATTTGAAAGGCAAATGAGACGGGAAGTTGCAAGCTAAAACCCTTGAGGATTAAATAGTTGGAAATATCTCAGCCAATAAATAAAGTCACCTCGCCCAGTTCACTTCATTGAACACTCTAACGTATACCAACCAAACCCGATGAGACTTATAATAATACAGTGTCCGGAGGAAGGTGAGTTGAACAAGTGGCAAAAAATGCAGGGAAGGGACCTTTCCCTTTCTTTCGTATTGTCCCTACGACACCTTTTTTCGCACCCTTCGCCTTTCCGGTCCAGTTACTTCCCCAGAGAGCATAGAAAAGCAGAGATGAGTAATAGACATGAGAATAAACCTGTCTTGTCTTCCACTCAATTGATTGGAAAAAGGGAAAGGGTTCAATCTGCATATGTACAGATTCATTCACATGACAGTCATTATTCACCGATGGGTAATATGTAGTAGAGGAAATCCTTGGATTCTTAAATAGCCAACACTAATGCCAAAATAGGTCTCATAAGTAAGTGTGTCTAATGAACAAAATAGCAGCAACTATTTCCCAGTTTTCAATTTCACAGTCCCACCACATCAACTCATGCCTGGGAAACAAACCAGAAGAAGGACGCATAAACTAAAATGTTGCATCAACACACATTAATTCTATAATATGTAGCATGATCATTATCATCATCATCATCATAGAAAAACAGTATCTTGTTACTATGCGAAATAGCGACAAAACTAATAAGTAAATGTTGGAGGAGGAAAAAAATAAGCAGTGGCCTGGACAATGAGAACCGAGGCGGAGACGAATATTTTCAGTGGCAGTAATAATGGCAACGATGCTGAGGATGATCAAGAAGCAGTAACGCCGGAGGCTAAAGATTCGCAAGGAGTGAAAGTTTTTTGCTGGTCACGTCAACCTTGGGCCACCCACTGGAAAGCGCTTTCCTTATAAGTAACTGCCTGTTTTTAGTTCAGGTGGAAAGGGCACCTTCAGATTATCCTGGTATAATACATACTATAATTCCTCCCATCCACGATTTCCTCTATAAGCAATATATCCCTTAATTCATATTAAACTGCTAACCCTTTATCATATCATACATGTACATAGAGTGTGACGCTTGTTGTGTCAACCTTGAGATGGTCACTAACTCTTTGGTGAAAGCAACCATGTGGTGAAAGGAAACCCGGGATTCCGGCAGAGTAGGAAATAATGGGGAAGTCAGAGTGATAGGACAGGTTTTAGGGGATTTGAAGGTTTGATTAATGAGTTGTCCACACACATTCTGCACTGCAGGAAATCACAACCAAACGAAACCACCATCACCATCACCACCAGGCAGCAAAGCTAAATACATAGCACAAGCAGCAGACAAGTTCAACTAATACGTGGCTCGGCATTATTATATTGTGCGAATCTCAAGGGCAACTATTCCACAGATCTCTCTCTCTCTCTCTCTCCTAGCATAGCAACAGGATTCCAGCCCAACCAGAAGAAATGTCAGCAAGCCAGCTATTCAGCTAGCAACGAAGTAGCATAAAAATATAATGTATTGCAAGCAAGTTCTCATGCCATGGTCAACTCTCTGCATTTTTGCAATCTCTGTTTACACAGTTGGATCATTTCCTTCCTGCTAATAGGACGCTTGGTTGTGTCATTCTCTTCACACCTCAAACTCACGCTCAGGACCAGAGTCAGCGTAAACTTAAGTGAAGCGAGTGAGAGAGAGAAGAACCCTGTTAACTTAGCGTATTTCCAGTAACTCCTTTTCAGAAGAAAAATGGCAAAGTTTAAGGAATACCACCACCAATACCAATACAAAAAAAAGTTTTCAGGTTTTGAGCGTGGAAAAATGGGATAGCCAGGTTGGTTGGTTGGTTGAGGGAGGGAGGAAGGAAGGTGGTACTAATAAGTATGCTCTCTCTCTCTCTTGGGACTGGAAGAATGAATGGGAAGAGTGGTTATGTTAAAAAGCTTTAGTTTGGTTGAGTGGTTCGTCGACTCTTTGACTTTGAGAGGTCAGCAGTGCAAAGACTACAGCACTCACTCACTCATCTCGCCGACATGTGCAAATTATTTTCGCAAATTCAATCCACCACCATACCACCACCACTCATCATAATATTTACCACCACCACCATTTGTCATTTTGATAGGATTCTGTTCTCTCTCATTCTCATTCTATTCATCCGCCTGCTTGCCTGCCTGCCTGCCTCATTCACCAACGGCACCCAATTAAGTAAGCTCGCCTACAATCAAAGACAAAGTTTGGATAGTAATTACTTTCCTGGGAGATTTGGGGTTGAAGGTTGAAAGTGGGCGCAACCATGCAGCCTCCCCTCCACACGTTTCCTAGCTACGTTGCCAAAAGAGGTAAAAACTTCTCTGTATACACTACACACATATGCTGCTGAGTTGTGAGGGAGTGCTGGAGTGTCCCACACACTTTAACAACAACGTCCTGGACAACTTTTCCCCATCTTAATAACTAAATCTAAATCACTCCTCCTTCTTTCTTACTTACTTTGTCCTCCAAATGAAACCTTATGAGAAATGAGCATAATAAATATGTCCAAACTTTGGTGGTTTACTTTACTAGTAGTTCCAATATCATCAAGTTTGCCAATTTATATGGAAAGAATGACTCTGAACTCGTTATAATGATGGAAAAGCAATTTACTTATTAAGCTGATTTTCGGATTTCAGTTGTGCACAAATGCATGTGGTACAAAATCCAATCAGGACATTATACGAACGAGTAATTTAGCGACACTATGCACAGCAGCATACATATTTGTATAAACAGGCCAACTCCCGACCTTGAATGAAGTTTACGTTACGGTGATAAATTTCCTCGGAAAATTCCTCATGCACCACACAAGAAATGTTTTTATCGTATTATAGCACCAGGAAAGAGTGGAAAGAATAGTATTGCATAATAATAAATTTAGCTGTTCAAGTGTTTCACATCTCCCCATTCCCGTAAACGAAGCTCTGTTGCGTGTTTTATGTGTTGCATTCGATGAGCACATGCTCAATCGCAATGCACTTGACTCGATAAGTCTAATTATGGTATTGGATGAATGTTGTGTGTTGTTGATGGACCGATATGTGTAGGGCCGAGTGTGGGAAGTGCCTATCATCAATTGTTTTGTCCGATAAGCAATAGTCAATCCTCTTTCTCAAGTGGATCCTGGATATTTTACTCGTGTTTGTTCACCCCAGAGTCCAGGCCGCCCTTGAAACTAAAATGACTCCAAGCTCTTCTGTAGTATGTATAAGCTTTGGGGGATTTGCAAATGTCGACTTCGGTCAGCACTCCCACTAATCGTCCATTGATTTCACATGCATCATGTCATTCGAAGCAAGTGCGAGGGCGGAATACGTATGTATATAGCATACATGTCCATACCAGACAAATGAGGCAGTTAAATATCACTCTAACGAATATGTACATGCTATACATTAACTTGGCTACATTTCCGGGTGAGACGAGTGGATAGCTTGTTAAACGCTTGCTTATCAACATGAAAAGCATGAGTTATCATGATGACATCAAACATTATTCTTGGCGTTGAAGTATCTGTATACGAATGCCCCATCCATAATAAAATAAATATATAAAAATGGCGAAGAAGATGTGCCTGAGTTTATTTAGTACGTATGAATAGAAGGCAGGATTGGATAGAATGAAATAAATTGACGCGATATAGTGGTGGGGACATTGGGGGCGGGGAGCGTGACAGATGATAGCCCACTTCCTCAATGAACAAATTACTGATTCAGCGAATGAGCAAGCGAAGCGAGTGAATGCTGTGCTGGATATCTGGTTGGACTGGATTCATGACCAATGTCAATGTCACAGTAGTACAAGCCAGCACTGGGATTTACGTTGCATGATGTTCTTATCCTCTTAAATATACCCTAGAGCAAAAGTCGAATATGTACAGTGTGCGCCATGGAATATATAAATGCCAGCAAAAATGACTTTTGACCCGAAACGTTTATTACTAATTTGGCACACCCTTCCTTCAAGAAAGAGAAGACCCCATATGCACATTGTACGTATATATTTTCTGGCAGGAGTTTGAATGTCACCAGTATTAGCAAAATGAATATTATTATTATTATTATGCATACTTCATCTACAGATATTGTTACATATGTATGTTATGTGGTGATAATTGAAGAACAACCCACCAGACCATTGTGTTTTGAAGTCATATAAAAGCTGCCCACATAGTCAGACCACTTTAATTTTAATACGCCGTGATGATGATGATGATGATGAAGTGATGCCCACTTTTTGTGTGTGTGGTTCCAGGCACAACGAGGAAGAATTCAGGTTTAATTTTTGCAACAACTTTTGCACACAACACAAAAAACGTAAAGGTAATACAAGTGAGGCATCTTCTCATCCATACACTTTATTGCTGTGTGGTGTTGTTGCGTTGCATGCATTCTATATAACTCGGCCCATATATGTAATATGATGTATGTATATTCATTGGCAAGTTTAATATTATTAACAGCATGGCTGGTGGTTGTTGGTTGGACAAGTGGCTGACTGGGGGACCATCCCAAGCTGTCCATTGTTCGCAGCGTTATATTCATCATGCAGCGTTTAGGATAACCATCGGGGAATGTTTGCCAATTTCCTTTGAGTTGGGAGTGTTTATTCAGACCTCAGTTGTCAGCCTTGAGAAAGGAGTTTGACCCACAAGCACATAACCAACACACCACTTGCTTCGTTACTTATTACCACACAACTCTAGTAATAACAACACCACCGTCGTCGTAGTTCGCGTCCATTCTGCATGTACAGATAGATAACTCAACTCAACTGCTGCAAATTGCAAGTAACCTCCCACCACCATCACCAGCCTGCCATATATACAAATGTATACTAACTAACTAAATATGTACTACCAAATTCGCAACAGGATCGATCACCCATTGCGTTCTATTTCATTCACCAAATAAGTAATTGCCTATTTTCATTCCGTCTTTCTTTCAAGTTGTTATCGCAGTGCGTTTGCAATGGTAAAAGATTACAATTATTTACTATCGATTTCAGTGTTCAATTATTATGCGCTTTGAATGTTCCAAAAAACTATAATTTGTCCCCAGTTCCCCTTTGCTGCTCGCAAACAGGAAACTTTGCAACCATTAAAAGTGACGAATGAATAGCCCCTGTCACCACCAGAGCTAATCCTTGTTGTAAAAATGAATCAATTAGAACATTTCATGCCAAAGTCAGTTCTTCTACAGATACGAGGTACCACACACACAACACCAACACCATATACATAATATGCTCTTTTAATCTTGCAACCATCCAAATCTGCCTGACATTTATATGATGTAGTAGCGTGTTGCAAAAAATTGGTCTGCGGCTTAAATGTAATCTTTCCATGAGTAGCTAACCAAGGCTATTTTTGCATGATCATGCTAAAATGAGAAATTGTTCTGTTGCCTGGATTATGCTGATGCTGATTACTGTGCAGCGTAAAAAACTGAGAATAGTCTGTCTGTATTGCTGTACGGGTACAATGGAAAGTAAACTTTCTTTGAGATGAGGACTCAACCGGAAAAGGAAGGGAGTGGTGGACCCTGAGTAAATTAGTCAATATTAGAAATTGAGACACTCCAAATGGAGATGACAGCAGTATAGTAATGCAGCAACTATAAATACTAAGGGGAAATTACTGCAGTCAAGAAGACGCACCCTTCCGTTCTATTCATTCGACTTTATCAACTCTACCAAAATGCAATGCTTCAATCCAATCCAATGCTCTGTCATGCGGAGCGAATATTAGTATTACACTTTTGGCGAGAGCTAAAAAAGATTGTACATATGGATGATGATATGATTTTAATAATAATAGCAATATGTATGAAGCAACATGTTAAACACCTTTTAAAATAGTTTCAGATTTCCCCTTCAATATTTAAAGCAAGTAATTAAAGCATTATTATTAATATAGCAAAATATAAAGCTTCATCTCTTTTCTATTTCCAGCGGTCCTGACCTCACCGCATCGCACTGGCACAATTACAAGCGACAATATAAGCACAGCATTTGAGTCATCGGATGCGGTAAATTGTGTGAACGCTCATTAAGTATACTGAATAAAAGCAAGCCTGCTAATTAATTGGCGTTTCTTCGTTTATAATTCTCGTGGGATTTTCCTGGAAAGAGTGTTAACCCTGGAATAGAAACGATAGAATTGGTGGACTGACCTGGTTGATGTTGCCTGTTGAGTGAGTGTGAGTATGGGTGGCGAACTGGGAGCTGACAATAAGGGGACCCAAGATATCCTCCGGGACTTGGACTCTCTGGCGTTTGCGTGCCTGATATTACAAATATAACAAATCAGTGGTCATACAAGCACTTGATAAATTAGTTTCGAGAAAAATTGGGGGATTTAAGAGATTTCCTTCATTTCATCTCGTTTTCATAGAGAGTAAAACTGGACTCTAAAACCAAAAGGATGTCCGGAAGTGCAATTTTCACTCCATTCATTTCCGTTTCCGTTGGCCCATTCCGTCAACGGCAAACTCCAACCAAATATCGATGTATACATACTAAAGCATGTCATCCATCAAGTGGGGCACAATAATAATAACAATACAGAAAGGCATAGCATCATAGATTACTACAATACACATGGGCATACCTGGAGTGGGCTGAAGTCGACCTTTGGTTTCGTCATTGGACGTGTGACCACTGCTGCTAGAGTCCACGTCCGACACTCCGCTGTCTGCTGGGCTTGGCGGAAGTGAACCTGTCGCATCAAAATAGAAATTTACATTACCATGCAATAATATCATCAGTAATACAAATTTCCCAATTTTTATTGAACATACAAATTGCGTGATGGAAAAGGAAGGACTGGCGATATTATTACGCTACTATAAATACAAATACGCCTGTCTGTAATAACTAATACATAACTGCACATACCACAGGGTTGTCTGTATTAATATGCAATTAAATTATACTGCTTTTTGTGGCTGTGTGGTGTGTCGTGTCGTCTGATAATATCTATGTGTGGCATTATCTATCCCAAATTTAATTTCAAAAACAAAACAAGTCGCAAATGAAGGAAATCCGTTTAGACTCCTGGGTTTTGTGTACCAATAAATAAAATAAACTGGAACCTTGTAAGCGTCTGTCCCGAATTCATGAATAGATTAACGACACATCGATTCTAGTTCACACTGGGATGAATTATTAATTAGACAAAACTTTACACTGCCTGCATACTATTTTCTTTGATATTATGTATTAACAAGCAGCACCGATCCTTGTTTCAATAATGTATACTAAGCCTTACTAAAATGATGCTACTAATTATAATTTCTTATGGTATGCATGATCATCGGTGAATTCCAACTTGAGCTTTCCTTAAATTTTATATTTCCACTTATGAAATTTTCCTATTATGGAATGAAATAAATAATGACTTGAAAAATCATATGATCCAGATGGCATGTCACACGTCACACTTGAAATTTGAGACTTAAATTTTGCGAAAAACGAATAAGTCCATCAGCATTCTAAGATATTAACGAGGTGCTTGGTACTAGAATCTCCAGAGCTTCTAAGTGGTCGGGATTATTTGTGAACAACATCTCATCACTTTCTAAGTAAGTAAGTAGTAGTGAAACTCGTTTTAGTTACGACTTCCCGAAACGGAAGTAGTTGGATTACTCAACTCTCAACGCAATGTGCATGCATGCAGCCCTGCTCTAATATGACGGTCCTTCAGCTCATATTATTACGCCTTTAAAAATGGGTCCAGTCTGTTTCTTTCAACTCGGCTAAACAATTGTTCCCTAAACGGAGATCTATTTACGGAGCAACAAATTCGTTAAAAAATGAGTCTCAAATCGTTTCCACAACAGGAAATGAGGAACTAACTAACTAACTAAAATACTAATAACTAAACTTTAAACATTATTATATTTTGGGGTTTTCATCTCATATTATTATTATTACCTGTAGAGTTGGGATTGTATGAGGGAATTCTGTGGGGCAGTGGGAGTGGGTGGTGATTCAGGATGCCCTGCAGAAGTGTGCTCTGCCTCCCTGGAGATCCACGACCCTCCAACTCCAACAATCCGCTCAATCCAACACTGCTTCCGTCAACTGTAATCATTCAGAAAAAAATAATTATTAGATATATTTTATTTATGTCGTTTCATACATGTTATTTTCTTCTGCTTATTATGATTATGAGACTATAATGAGACTCGCCAAGATGCAACATATACTACATACATGAGAGTTAAGTAAAAATAGTATAATGATATCTAAACTCTTGAGATGTACATAGATAGATAATTGATTTCATAAGACAGTCATACTTTTTTTAATATTGTTATCTGCACTTTGTTGTGTGTCTTATTAACCATACCTTAGCCACATTACAATAATAATGGACATGTACACATGTGAGAAAAACCAGAAATATTCTTCCACAAAATTAGCTGGAGTAAACAATGGATTGCATGCATGCCGGGTGAGATTGTAGCTAGAATATAATGCTATTCTATTGTTGGCTGAGACTTCCTCTTCCATCAAATCCACTGACTCATCATCCTAATAAAAAACTGGAACGGAAATCTTGGTCCCTCAACAACCAACCACACGGCAACTGCCACAACCAACCCCACCAAATGAAAGGAAAAAGAGAAGCCAAGATTATTTTGATTGTGAATATTCATACACATCCATCCATCCATCCATCCTTCTTTACTAACTTCGTCTTCTTTTTCGTCTTATATTACGTCCATCTCGTGAATTATATTATAATTCCATTGTATCACCACCACCACCGTTGTTTTCTTCTCATTTTTTGAAAGAGAACTGCGAGTCATTGTTTTTTGCTTCTTCCTTTGCTGGAACTGAACTATGTATACTTTTATTATAGCTACCTGTTGTTTGTTCCTTCTACTTCTTCTACCCCCACTACAGATATTACTACAAGCTGTCTGTGTCTGTCTATCTGTCTGCTCAATCCTCCGTTGCGTTTCTTCTTATCCAATTTTCTCACTAACTTTTAAACTAATTCAACAGAGCGAGACGAGATCTTGCAGAAATGGAGTGATGATGATGATGACGAATACTAAATGCCATGTTCACCTATGACGACGATTGTCTCCAACTAATTTTGCCGTCAATAAGAGATAACATCGTTTTATATTATTGTTTGCATTTTCCGGATCAGGATTATTTCTCAATTTGCCTTCGTACAGGAATATAATATGCAACTATCCGTAATATTTAGCAGCAGAGGATTTGAATAATTCTGCATGATGATGACAAGTGATGTGTGGGTGGACCCTACCCTACCCTGTCTGCTTTCCTCCTCCTTCGTGAAGATAATTGGACGAGTTAACTTCCGCTAGTGGAGAATTGTGTGTGTACCTGTTGCATGAGAGTTAGCCAAGTGGAACTGAGAGAGTCCAGTAGTGAGGAAATCAGTGTCCGGAAATCATTATCATGAGCGAACTAAGAAAACAGAAGAAGAAGACCAGTTCCACCCTCAACTAACTCACCCTTAAATATTAAATAGTGATATACACACACGTCTCCCCTCCACATATTACATACAAATAGACTAGTTTATTATTTATGTCTTTATTTCTTTTTAGTTTTGCCATAAAATTAGAATTTATAAAAATTGGGGTAACTTAATGGCCACTATTAGGATGCAAGTAACAAAAAAGCGACATTGTTCATGAACAACAACTAGAAACATGATTTACAGAAATAAGGCATTTATAATTTGGCTGAAGGAAAGACTAAAAATTTCTGAAGGGGTTTAGAAAATAATGAAAATAAACAGAGAGAGGAATGAGAGATGTTCCAGTCACACAGAGAAGAAGATGATCTCGTCTTCACTCACATTCCAACAGGGTGGCCCTCCAAGGAACCGTTTGCTTACGTAATGACAGATATGATACAGTCGTCCTCTCTTCTTCCTTACGACTCAACAACATACATATATTATTTTTTTATTTTTACAGTTGTCTGTCGAGTTTGAGAGGAGATACCGATAAATACATGCATGCAGATTAATAATAATGATGATGGTGCTCAATGTTTGAATATTTCCATTGGTGGACAGTGTGAGAGGGTGTTCTCAATGTTGTTGTACAACAATAATAATAGCAATAATGAATGATACAAAATTAATACAATACTATGATAATGCATAATCCATTGGTTTGATTGTAAGCAATTCGCATGAATGCAGTTGGTTGTTCTTGTATGGCATGAGGGTGATAAAAGCCACATTTCAGTTTAATCAATCTCTTTTTGAACAAGAACATGTGTATAAAAGCATATATAAATGATGGAGGTGGTGTGTAGGTTTGGTTCATTGCAAATGCTATTTCTATTATTGCTAGCAGACAACAATGTTAATGGCACAATGTTGATTGGTTGATGTTGAAAAGTGTGAGGCAATGTGGTGAGGTAATCTCACTACGAGCTCATTGTGCACTTAATCTAGGCCACCTTTCCCTTTTCCTAACCAAAGTTTTATACATAAGGTGCAAGTGAGTAAGCAAGCACACGGTAATTGAGTTGCATTGCAGTCAGTATTGCGTTATATTACTGCACTAGCACTACTCAACCATAAGAACGACCGAGAGACAAGAAAGACATGCACGATGACATTGGAGATCTTTACTGCTTACTACATATTATTATATATCTGTGTGTATAAAAAGAGACACTACTACTACGTTTAATTCTATTGATATCCTCTAAATTACAGGAAGGGAAAAAAACTCCATTTCCCACATTTATCACTTACAAGACGTTATATTATTATTTTAAAGAAGCACCTACCTACTAAAATAATACACCCAAGAAGAACACGACAGCAGGAAATCAACATTAAGTACGACTCCTTAAGAGCGGGAGTAGACTACCTACCTATACACAATTCACCTGTTCCGTTCTGGTTTCAGGCACCGAATCAAGGAAGTGAGAGGGGGTGGTGGTGGTGTGGTGGTAGTTTAGTAGTGATGGAGTTGTTCTGGACTTTTTTTATGAATTTTCTAAGGTGTCCAGCCAACCGAGACTTCAAATCCGGTCTCATCAACGCAACTACCAACCACCTCATTTCAATCCAAAATGTGTGATACACGAATAGAAACCATAGCATTATTAACATTTGGCTACGCCAACCAACACACACACATAACACAACCCTTCTCATTCTTAAATTACGTAAACTTGCTTCTTTTTAAGCCGTTCATTCTTCAAGTCAAGACATTGCAATTGCAACTAACTTGGTAAATATAAAATGAATTGGTTGGAGGTGGTGGTGCGGTGGTGGTAAAGAAGAGATGAAGCAAGTGACTAAAAATGTCCTTGATTGCGTGCATTACACCTTAGTACAGCAAAGAATGAATCCACTCACTCCAATCCTTCATTTTATGTTACTTACTTTATATGCCATTCCAACAACTTTGCTGATTCCTTGTGCGCTATTGCAACACACTCGATTCAGATCCATTCAATAACAACCGAAGGAAAAATTGCCTTCAAATCAATCTCCAACCAAATGCATAGCTCGTTCCATCATTTGAACATGCATGGCAAGTAAAATCTCTTCAACATCATCATCATCAATACACAGCATCAGTGGAAATACATATGTGGCGTTCACCTCATTGTACCCAACCAACCAATAATCTTATTACCATTCCTCATCCCACCCATTCATGCGCATAATAAGTAATAATCAATGTTACATTCCATTTCGCACGAAGAAGCTTTCACCCATTTGTGGTCATAACAAACAATCAATGCAATTGCAACATTGCAAATGCATTTATTTAATCCTTGGAAATAAACACTATACTCATGCCAAATAGGACACACGTTTGTATATATGAATTGCGTATACTCGTAGTGAGATTACAAAGTTGACAGTGATTTTGGCAGAAAAGAGGAAATAAAGGACAAATGTTGGTGTGGATATGTATATGGAATATGCACCAGATCTTAACGTGGGTCGGAAGTGAAATAATCGTATCCTCACTTATGTCTTATACCCACTTGGAATTCTTGTCACTTATTCAACCGTCTAGAGTATGTCTGGTGACCTTCTCACAAATTCGGAGTGGTGGTGATAATATCTGTAAATCTACCCGAATAAGAAATTCCTTCCTTCCTTCCACATTTCTTCCTGGTTGAGAGATTGACCCACATCACCATCCTACTCCGAGTCTCTATATAACGTGTCAAGCTAGGCTTTGGTGGAATAGTTGACCCAATTCCCAGCCGAGACGGAGACTCATTGAATGCTGCACTTGAAAGGGAGGAACCCTTATACAACATCTCTACACACACAAATGCCCTAGAGGTGTATGTACCAAGTCAGGATTTAGAAGTATTATTATTGAAAGAATACAACCAGACCTGAAGATGATGATGATGCACTTGTTTCCTTACTACGAAGGAGGACGGACCCTGTGGCTGGCTGGAGAGATGAGTTACATAATCGTCGTGTTTAGAAAAGAAGAGGTGAAGAGAATGAGAAGGAAATTTGGGCCGAGATAAGAAATAATAGTAAGAGCGATAAACTGTAATAAATCTGTAGCCTGAAGAAGTGGATGGAATGGATGAACTATGAGATGATGTGGCGTAAGTAGGCATCATCCCATTGTGGTGACGGGATACATAGGTATTATATTATTCGTCGTAGGTAATGTAATAGTATATCTCATTCTCATTACATTTCGTAGGAGTGAGTAAGTGAATGTATTATTATTATTATTATTATTATTATTATTTTGGGTCTAGCGGAAGTAAGTGGGTCAAGAAATCCCGAAGACGCAACAACCCTGACCCATTTGCCACACGGGATTCTTCTTCTTCATCCGCTGCTGGGGTTCCATATCCATTCATCACCTCAGCAGTAGCGCATCTTGTATAGATTATGCATCTCCGATATTCAGGACATGATCCTAACCCGCTTATAGAGTTGAATTGGGGCCAAATAATTAACAACTTGGAATTCCATGTCTTGTCTCTCGATCCAATCGATTATTTATCATCAAGTATAAAGTAGACAGTTTACTGAACTGAACTACAACGATATAGTCAGCCAGAAATATGTGCATCAACATGTTTCATACACAAGTAACCGTTCTTCAGCTTAGTATTTTTTTAAATGACTAATCCATTTCACAAGTATTTTGTAAAAGATCAAATTATTTGTATCCCATCAAGCCGTG